>CM062290.1:259733171-259913868 GCA_031216915.1 Pictodentalium vernedei | reverse complement strand
AAAAAAAATTATGAGCCTCTACCCTATGTTATCCGTCCCATGCCTTGGAGGATTCGACGGAGCCATTGGACGGTTCGCTGGAACATTTTTTTCTGGACGGTTCGGCGGTGTCGCCAAATCGCACTTCCGCCGAATGGACCTGTATTCACCACATCATCGGTCGATATGTGCATATGTGCCACTGAAAAAGTCGATATGTAACACTGATACAGTCGATATGTACCACCTCTAAAAATTTCAAAGTCGATATGCACTGCTACTAAAATCGAAGGATAACATTTTTTTTTTAATTATTTGATGATTTTTTTCTGAACATCAACATTAAAACATTCTTGTGTTTTATTACATTAAAAGCCAAAATTAGTAGGCCTATTTAGAAAGTTAAGTTTTTTTTTGTTTTTGTTTTTTTTTTAGAATAAAACTATGTCACTATATCACTTGTATACAACACAACGTGGTCAAGAACAGATGAAGAAAAAGCAAACTCCTTGAATAAATTTTTTACGAGCGTATTTTCAATCGAACAAGATGGTGAAATACCGACACAATGTAAACGAGATACAAGAACAACTCTCCTAGATTGTATTTTTTCAGAAGAAACAATATTGAAAATACTAAAGGACCTAGATGGCCAAAAGGCACAAGGACAGGATGAAATACACCATAAAGTTTTAAAAGACTGTAGCGCGAGCCTGTGCAGACCTCTGTGAATAATATTTAATAAATCACTACAAACAGGAAAATTACCTAAATTATGGAAGGAAGCAAATATTACAGCTATATTTAAAAAAGGGGGACAAAGCTGATGCAGGTAACTACAGACCGGTCAGTCTAACAAGCACATTATGCAAAACAATGGAGAAGTTGATAAGAACAGAACTGGTGGAACATATGAAGAAAAACAAATTATTTAGCACAAAAATATGGCTTTCTATCAGGTAGATCAACAGTTCTACAGCTAATAAAGGTTACAGATGAATGGACAAGTATTTTGGATGAAGGAGGTAAACTAGATGTGGTCTACATGGACTTTATGAAAGCTTTCGACAAAGTTCCACATAAGAGACTGATCAATAAAACAGAAAACCATGGAATAACTGGGAGAGTTAAGGATTGGATAAGAGACTTCCTAAATAACAGAAAACAGAGGGTAATCGTTAATGGAAGCACATCAGAATGGAGAGCAGTAACAAGCGGAATACCCCAAGGAAGTGTGTTGGGGCCAATACTGTTTGTTATTTATATAAATGATATGCCTGAATGTGTCCAATCACAAATATATTTGTTTGCGGATGACACCAAAGTTTATCGAGAGATAAAAGATCAAATCGATGATTTGGCACTACAGGATGACTTGACAAAACTTAAAGACTGGTCTAACACATGGCTTCTTAAATTTCACCCAAGAAATGGAAAATAATGTCTATTGGAAAACAAGTGGAAGATCATGACTCAAAAAGCTACTTTTTGATGAATGACAAGAATGAGAAAGTCATACTGGAGAAATCGAATGGAGAAAAAGACATCGGTTTACTAATCGATAGCAAAATAAACTTTGAAGACCACACGTATGCACAAACAAATAAAGCAAACCAGATCATGGGACTAATTAGAAGATCTTTTATATATGAATGCACCTTTAGGTTACTATACCAAGCCTTAGTGAGGCCACATTTAGAGTATGCATCATGTATCTGGTGTCACTACAAACAGAAAGATATTATCCTGGTGGAGAGGGTACAGAAAAGAGTTACAAAACTGATACCATCACTGAAGGACTTGGGCTACAAAGAGAGGTTGAAGAAATTAAAGCTACCAACACTGAAATACATAAGGCTTAGGGGCGAAATGATAGAGATCTTCAAAATAGTAAAGGGCACCTATGACTAAGAAATTACCAATAAAATGATAGAGTTTAGCAAAATCACTAAAAGAAGAGGGCATAAATTTAAAATTGAGAAGAAGCATTACAACTCAGAGAGAAAAAAAGTCTTTTTGGAAGTACTGTGAATTTTTTGGATCCATTGACATTTGGAATGACCTACCAGAAACATTAGTTGACAGTGGAACAGTCTTCCAATTTGAAGTAAGACTCGACAGATTCTGGTCAGATATGGAAATCAAATATGACTATACAGCAGACTATGAAAAACCAAACAGTCACAATAGTACAGACAAGAATTTAGATGTAGAGGGTGACAAAGAAGCGTCCGAGGACGCTTGCGTCACCAGAAGATTCTAAGGTATCCTAAGGTATACTAATTCAGTTTTCTTCTATTTTAAGCAGGCACCCACAACTTTTTTTTTACCACAATAACCGTTACGGAATTATTATAACCGCTATGGATACTTAGTAACCGCTATGGACTCTGATCATCCTTCACTCCTTCCTGCGCCCCTCCCCCAGCCCTTTTTCTTAAGGCCACTAAGTGCGCACTCAAGCCCCGGCCAAATAGGTCACTATGCTGATCTGCCCCCGAACCAGGGAAGTTCGGGTCTTTCTTTGTTTGGTCCCTCGTTTATTTTATACATGTCTCAGCTCACTCCTTCGCAAAAAAGTCTGCGGACAGAAGCCAGCTCAACCTCTCCTACAATCGCCAGAGGCGGACTATACTTGCCAATGAAGACCTCAGGAAAATATTAAGCGGCAGACAACATTTCCCTGAAAAACCAACTCATCGCCCTCGGGGAGAGACAGCACCTTCGTAGAGAGGAGCCCCTCACACATTGGTCCTCAACCGAGGAAGGATATGGGAAATCAGCCCAACTAAGAACATCAAGAAGAAAAGCAAATCCTCCTCCCTCAGCCTTTCCTCCTCCACTGCTTCCTATCTTGATCGGCATATGCGAAAAACCGTCAAACTTAGAGAAGGATCGAAAGGGGCTTGTCGCAAACTGTCCCTGCGCGCCTTCGACGCCCGAAACAATTGGTTCACAAGACACCAAACAACTACATACAGGATAATAAAGAATGAAACAAAGAAAGATGGAGATTTGCTAGTTGACAGTGATGACTTTAGTTATACTTTCGAACGCCAGACCAGCATAGGTACAGCATGGATTTGTAGTAGTCGTGGAAAGAAGTGTTGCCACGTTAGAGCAGTCGGTTGATACAAATTTCTCCCGTAGCATCAATATCCACACTCATCCTGGTAACCCAAACACCTTTCTCATTAAGTGCGTTTAGTATCGCAGAAGAGTTGTATAGTGATCAAAAAGAAAAGCACCAAAGTAAAACATGTGGCACTAATGGAACTATGGAATAGTTATAACATCCATTTCTCTTAGAAAATTAAATAGTTAGCAAGCCATCAATTTTATACCATCATTCTGACCATCATATAAACAGATCTGTGTACAAACTGTTCTGATTTGTGCTTTGAAGTTGGTGACTGCTAAGTAAGTAAATTATCACATTTGTGATTGTCAGCTCATTACCAGTTATCGCCGATTTGTAGTGGACACTGCTAACTAACAGAGGACCAACGACTGTGGATATCAATCACTAATATTAATACAGACTATAGTGGAAGTGTGAAAATTTCTTACTTCATTTTGCTGGCAAAGTGAGAATACACCGTCCCGACATCTGGTCAATCGTCAGTCCATAATTAGTTCAAACTTGGACCCAAAATCCGTAGTATTTTTCAGTGTGGGGCGTACCACACCAAAAAAAATTATATAACGGATTTTGGGTCCAAGTTTGAACTACTTCTAAACACCTAGGTCTAAGTCTACAGTGATTTTCATGTCAAAGGGCAATTTTCTGTGTGGAACATACATGGTACATATCAACTTTCTAGGTGGTACATATCGACTTTCTAGGTGGTACATATCGACCGACTAGTGGTACTTATCGATCGTGGTACTTATCGACCGTGGCACATATCGACCGTGGTACATATCGACCAATCCCCGTATTCAGAACATGTATGAAACGTTTTTCTAGCTCGGATCAAACTTTTAAGTGACTCAAAGACAGCAAGCTCATTTCTGCGGTCCGTCGTTTCACCCAACTACACCCAATTACCACCCAATTTCACCCAATTACCACCCGATTACGATCATATCACTCAATAAATATCCAAAATGAAAATATTGTGAATTGTTCAACTGGAGAAACAAGATGGCCTAGAATATGGCCCTTCGTTCCAAAATGTTAAACTCATTAGTTTTCAGATTAATGCTTAATTATTTTTGTTTGCACGAGGGTGGTCACTAAAAAGTGTACTCCGGTGCGGACGCCGACTCGTAAAACTGCCGACTCGAAAATCCTTTTCCCTATTATTTCCTAAATATACCCATATCTCACCCATATTCAGGTCAAATGAGTATTTATATATGCCAAATACAATGCAAATCCCCCCCCCCCCCCCCCTCACTAAAAAGTGTACTCGAGATTTCTCAATTCAAATTCTACAACCACCTTGGTCACTAAAAAGTGTACTCCGGCGAAGACGTCGACGCTAGCTCGGAAAAAAAACTGCCGACTATAATACACCTATTTCACCCATATTTGGCCCAAATGTGTGTGTGTGCAGTTTCAGAGCATAATCTCGAAAAAGGAGAAATAAATGACAGTCGAAATAATACAACTGAATGCTGTAAACGTTTCTTCGGGCATTGTTCGAAGTTGCGGTCGTCGTTTCATCCAATTGCCACCCAATTCCACCCAATTACTTCCCAGTTACCACCCAATTACACTGTAAACACAAGCTGTAACAAAACAGTGTTTATAGTTGGCTGTGTTTCATGTGCTTTTCATATGTGTTTGAAGATACAACTCGCAAAGCGCAGAATATGTGTTTAAAGTTTTTCGAACGGCTTAGGTCAGAAAGAAGCCGAAATTAATTCCATTTAATTTGATTGTATTTAATGTTCACTTGTCAAGCGAGTTTGCGCTTACAGGGATATTGTCTCAAAATACCATGATATTCCAGGGCAATTCACATTTTCTGTGTATCTTTTTCTGTCACTGTAAGTGTTTATTTTTTTCTCTTGCTATTTCTATCTGCATTTTTCCGCCTAAAACGAATATTTAAGTCAATACAATTAAATTAAAATCTCTAATAACCTAAAAAATAAATTTAAGAATTATTTACAAATATAAACAATGGATAAACAAAGTCAAGCTCAGGTAAACAGTTCTGTCTTTAATTCTGGCAGTGTAAGCAACAGTGGAAATTCCACTAACACTGACATGGCATCGATGATGTCGATGATGTCTGGCTTCCAGAAAGAAATTGCCAGATTTAATGACACAATAGAGGGTTTGCGGTCAGAGCCTCAAGCCCAGAAGCTGCAGGCAGATAAAGAAAAGGCTAAATAGAGAAGGGAAATGGAAAAAGGCTATTCTGAGAGCCAACCAGGTAAGGAGGACCATGCTCCCCCTGCTCCTGATTCACCATATATTGACGCCGCTACAGAAATGAGAAGACATGCGTCCGCCGGCTCACTGGCCGGGATATCTGAAATAGATTCGGATCTAATTACCCCAACCAGGATAACTGGCTGCGTTCCATAGTAGAAGAAGCTACCAACACGACCGCAGCTTCCCCCGCTGAGGCGCTTGAAATTCAATCAGATAAAAATTCAGCTAAAATCCCCAAATCGCAGCGACAGAAAAAAATCACCAAACCAAAATCGGTCGAAAAGGAAACTCTCCAATGAGTTCCGTGAAAATGATGAAACCGTGGACGTCGAAGACGAAAATGGTTTCTGTACGACTACTGATCGGCATGTCAAGAAGACAAAAACTAGCAAGCAAAAGTCACTGAGCACCGCTACTGAAAAATGTGGGCTCTGTTAACACAGCAGAGCCTACATCACCGGAAATAACCGATAGCGCGACGTACGCCGACAAAGTAAAAGCCAAACGCCCCCTAAGGTGACCAATAAAACCAACAAGACACAGAGTCATCCGCAACCAAAACCCTGTGTCGTAATCACAAGCGTCCACCCCAAAACGAAAAAAAAAAAACTCGATATATAAAGCCCTTCCAGGATGCTCGTGGGAGAGACTAATCTCCAAAGCCACAGGCAACCATACTTGGAAGATAAAAGTAAAATGCCCTAATAGAGCAACGAAATTAAATCTGATAAGCAATGGGGTAATTATCAATTTATCAACGGCAAAAAATACGAAACCGAGGAATATCGTGTTCATTCGCAACCCGTTCAGTGTCACAAGTGTCAGAAATTTGGGCACTTGTCACACAAATGCAACGGGGAGCAACGGTGTATGAAATGCGGTGACAAACACATCGCGAAGGCATGTAGTGCTACAACTCTGAAATGCCCAAAATGCGGGGGTCAACACCCCGGCAACTACCGGGGGTGTAGCCACTTCAAAACAGTTAAAATAAACATCCAGCTTAAAGCTCTAAATGTAAGTAATGTTGAGAACTCATCCTCCCCTTATTCCACGTGTACTCTAATGGCTGGCTCTAATTTCAGCATAATGAAGAAACACATGGACACCATTCTTTCGGACGTTTGCAAAGAGATTAGTAAAACAGCCTCTAAGTTATATAAAACTCAAATATCTCACACGCTATTAGAAGCGGCCATCAACAAAATATAATTATGTAACAATATTGCAAATAGTAATTAAACTTAAATAAACTTAGTACAGTTATTCCTAAATCATTCATGGATACACTAAAAATAGTCCAGTGGAACGCTCGAAGCTTTAAACAGAAAAAACTTGCAAATGTCACATTATTTAAAAAATACGGACGTAATTGGAATTAGCGAAACATGGCTTAAACCAAACAAAAAATTCTTGTTATGTAGTTTTGATATTATTAGAAGAGATCGCCCCGTCCAAAAAGGTGGCGGTGTCGCTCTGCTAATAAGGCAGGAGATTAAATACAAAACAATACCATGTGACCACCTCAATGCTGAAGTGATTGCAGCTGAAATTGAGCTTGACCACAAACACGTGGCCATCATATCATATTATAATAAGCCGCAAGCAACAGTAGACGGTAACGTATTTGAATTCTTTACCAAAAAGTACAAGCACTGCATATTCTTGGGTGATTTCAATTCCAAACACCAGATATTCGGTTGTCATAAGACTGAGCCTAATGCTGACACTCTTTTCAACATCATTGAAGAACTCGATCTTTTCGTGGTAAATAACGATCAAGACGTAACATACATAAGCAACAACCCACTCCATCAATCAGATATCCTAGACTTGATTATCACCATCAAATCTCTAACCGGCCAAATGAAAGACATGTTTGTAGGGGATGATGAGCTAGGCAGCGATCGCCTGCCGGTTCACGCCACTTTGAAATGTAATACTGGTCCCGCAAGATATCTTCCCGGGAATAGGAGGAACCTATCAAAAATTGATTGAAACATCTTCAGAAACATTATCGAAGTAAAAATAAAGGTAAATGACCCCTTAAATGCCCATAAACTAGAAAAAGCCTGCACCCATCTTAACGAGGTTATCAACAGTACACTAGATGAAATTGTCCCAAGCAAACAGTAAAGACGCGGATAAACAGAATAACCCAAACAACTCTTCAAATAATCAAACAAAAAAGAAAAGCCTCCGGGCTTACCAATCAGAGAATGATCAAATGAAAAGAGCAGAACGAAAAACCGCGTATAATCGCCTACATGGAGAAGTAAAAAAGGCCATAGCTAACGACAATCGCGTGAGTTGGGAAAAAGCAACAGAAAACCTAAATGGGCTGATAGAACCTAAGAGTTTCTGGGATACATTTAAAACTCTTACTGGCCAAAAGAGCAAAAGTGCCATTAATAATGCACTGATGACTAGCGACGGAACTATGGCCATGGACGACAAGGCAAAGGTCAGTGGTTTTGCCGAACTTCTAAAGAAAGCGCATCGTCCACAAGAGAGAACAGATATGACAACGATTTTAAGGTAAAAGTAAATAAATTTGTCCAAGATAAGAACTCAATTTTCAATGAACCGAACTTCGACCAAAGGCATGAAGACGGGGACGACCATGATTTAACCGAATCAATAAGCGTAGAAGAGGTCATGGGTATAATCAGAAAATACAAGTCATCTTCGTCCCCAGGAGAAGGTGAAGTCTCTTGCAAAATAATGAAACAGTGCCCCAACATCTTCCACTGAAGACTTACCAAACTCCTAGACTGCTGTCTCTCCTGTGGGTACTTCCCAAAATGCTGAAAAGTGGCCACAGGAGTAATGATACCTAAACCCGACAAAGACCTTACCAACACTTCTAACTACCGCCCAATCAGCTTGCTTAGCTGTGTTGGAAAAATATTTGAGCAGATTTTCACTACAAGACTTCGCAGCAATCTCAAATCAATCAACTTTTTCAACAAATGGCAAAGAGCATATAGGAGTCAGAAAGAGGGAATCGAACACGCATATAGACTGGCCGATTATATGAAAACAGCATTTAGTCAAAACGAAACCGCAACAGCGCTATTCTTGGATGTAGAAAAAGCATATGACACAATGGCGTGAGATATAAACTAGCGAAAATGGGATTACCCACTAAAATTCTGAGGATCATATCATCATTTCTAACTGACCGAAAAATCAGGGTATGGGTTAATCGTGAGGTGTCAGAGGAAGTAATACTCGAAGCGGGAACACCACAAGGGTCGGTTATAAGCCCGCTTCTTTTCATAATACATGTGAATGACATAGAAAAATTAGGGAAAAACTGTGTTGAACTATCGCAGTTCTCAGACGACAAAGGCATTTGAATGACCAGCAAGTCCCGAAACATAATTAAAAATCGCCTACAGGGTACCATTCGCGATCTTGAGAGCTGGTGCGCCCTGTGGCGCATCAAACTCAATGGCACCAGAACTCAAAAAGTTACATTCTTCAAGAAGCAAAGGAGAAAACCAGTCCCCAGTATCGATCTCCAGTTATACGATCACAAATTAGAAGCAAGCAAAGAGGCCAAATTTTGGGGATTTATCCTAGATAGCAATCTCAGTCTAAACAGTCACGTAAACTCCATTACAGTCAGAGCTACTAAACATATCAATTTTCTGAAGATGATCAGAGGTAGAAATTGGGGAGCAAACAAAGATGTGCTTATCAAGCTCTACAAAACATTTATATGTTCGGTACTAGAATACGGTGCCATAATAACAAGTGACCTGAGCAAAACCAACATTCAGAAGCTACAGAGGGTTCAAAATTATGCCCTGCGTGTGGCACTATGCAAACCCAAATGGACATCGATAAAGGAACTTCACGAGCTAGCAAAAATAGAAACTATTGATACGCAATTAAAAGACCTATAAAACAAAACCCTCAGCAGACTCCAAGATAGTGAATTAATGGTTGAGCTGAACGAACACCGATCCCTTAACAGAAAAACAAAATAAGTTTCCAGAAAATAAAAAAAAAATAAAATTATACAATATAACTAAATTGCGTGGAGTCAGTGAGGATTGCCTCGCTACTCATTGAGAACTTTAGGATAGAGTCTGTGAGGACTGCCTCGCAACTAACTCAGCTGAAGCGCGATTGAAATGCGTTTAATAAGACCTATATAACAAAACCCTCCACATCCTCCAGGATAGTGAATCAATGGTGAAGCTGAACGAACACCGAACCCTTAACAAAAAAAACAAAATAAGCCACAGTAAATTAAAAAATACTCAATAGAATTAAACTGCGTGGAGTCAGTGAGGATTGCCTCGCTACTCATTGAGATCTTTAGTGAAACAGACCTAATCTAGGGCATCACGTGGAAATGGGCAATGTCCACAGGGCTGTACCACAACTAACTCAGCTCTTGAATTTTTAACAATTTAATAACAGCTGAAGGAACTCTGAAATTACAATAATAATACACATTTATACAACTTGTCAATTATTCATTTTTCCTGTAACAAATCCATAAGCATTATCATACTATTTTATGATACCTGTACACATCTAAAATTCTACTATGGAATTCTGAAGTACAACAGTATGTTTACTTCCCAAACAAAACAATCCGCCGAGTGATCAGTAAGAACACCCCCCAAAAATAATGCAATAGTGTTATTGATACTGCCAAAGTGAACTGGTTTCAAGCTTCACTTGTGTCTGGTGTTGTAGCCAGACACAAGCAAGGCTTGAATCGAGTTAGCAATAACAAATGTATAGATTAACACTTTATCCAACACTGTTTACTCTGAATCCCTAATGTTTTGTTAAAATGTCCTTCTTACTTAAAAAAAAACATAAATTAACTATAAACATCAATACTGTAGCCCTCTACTGACACACACCTATTTATAAACAACTTACTGGTATGTACACAAAATCTTACCAGATTGTGGATCTGAGTTCCGCCGTCACACCACTACACCACTATCCAACACTCTCCATTCTCTCTGTGCTGTGTATGTTAGCTGTAAAAAACAATACCCATAACCATTCATGCGATCTGTTTAGTGTAAACAATTCAGTCAAGTCAATTCGTCAGTCGGTAGTATGAAGCAAAAATACGACCGTAAACAACGATGACAAAACAAAGAAAAAATCCACTGATCGAATCTGAATATGAAATAAATAAACGAAGTACAATCGAAAATAAATACCTAAGGTGGAATATATACTAACCAAACGTACGATCAAGATGTAGATTATTTTAAACAGGTGAATAATATTGTATGAATTCGAACAAACTTTCTGACATTGAAGAAAAACAATAACAATTGAGCCTTCCTGTCACGTGACCTCTAAAAACCCGCCAAAACCTATAGAAGCCTGTTACGACAATCCATACACATTTCATATAAACCACAATCGACTTTTAGATAATGAAAGAGGGGCTCAGTAGATGAAAACTAAAATAAAACATTTAATTAATTTAAAAACAGTAATAAAATCTCATCTGCTACATGCTCCCACTGTCTGGAAAATGATGTCTCATCATTTCATAACCTGCAAGAAACATTAAATTGAACTGAAAAGATGAAGTACAAATTGTATTAAACATATCAGTTAGCTATGGTAAATAACTATCACACATTTCACTGACCAAACAGTAATGCATTCTTTGTAATTATCAGTGATACTGGTACTCTTCCTGGAACTAAAAATTAAAAAAAAACAATATCCAACATAAGGCCTTCAGATAACCAGTGTAACTGTTTTCCTGAAAATGAATCAGAGACATTGATGTTAATCAAACGGGGCAACACAAAAACATTCCCCATTTTCCTATACAGAAGAAAAAAACTCCAGTCTCTAAATGAACCTGAAATCATATCCATTAACTTGGAAAAACTGAAAAAAATAGTTCAAAGGTAAAGCTATATTAATTTTTCTGTACTTCTGCATACATCAAAAAAAAAAAAAAAAAAAAAAAAATCCTGCAAGCTAAATATATATATATATGGCTGATCCAGTAATATGTAAGCAGATGATTAAAAAAACTTAGGTTGAACAATTTCCATTAAAAAAATATGTACACAACAATTTTTTAGAGTGGAACAATACTCTTTTGCTCCCCTCTTTCAAATTGTGTACTACACAATTATATCTATATTAGATTATTTATTTACATAGTTCTTTTCAATGTCGTGATCTGTATTATGATCAAGCAGATATATAGGGTTTTTTTTTTTTTAATTCAGTACCAACTAAATAATAAATATATACATTAAAACTTCAGAATCATTTCATTACAGCTTCCCAAATCCTGTTGGCCATATCAGTAGTCACTTGGTTCAATACACCAGAGGATAATAATTTACCCAAAGCATCTGTTTTCTGGTCTACTGGTGTAGAACTCACTTCACTACAATGATATGCCTCCAGGTATTTGGGGCATCTTCTTGTCCGTTCTGATTTTCTTGTAGCTGTACTGGGTTGTGTTGCTTGTTCATATGTCAATTCACCTTGACCTGT
Source organism: Pictodentalium vernedei (assembly GCA_031216915.1). Lineage (NCBI taxonomy): Eukaryota > Metazoa > Mollusca > Scaphopoda > Dentaliida > Dentaliidae > Pictodentalium > Pictodentalium vernedei. Next base: position 259,901,978 of record CM062290.1, on the reverse strand, counting down.
GTCCTGCTCCTCAACAGTGTTCCTAATACTTTCATCTGTTCTTGTCCTTTCATCCTGAGTTGAAACCACTCTCTCATCACCAGTATCACTACCACCTCTTATTTCAGTTATCTGTGTAACTGGTTCTATAATTTCTAATGCTGCTTCTTCTTCGTCAGATTTGTGGGCGTCCCCACCAATATATGTCAGTGTGACATATTCTTCATCTGAGTCAGAATCCTCTGCGACGTCGCTATTTTGCATACATTCTTCTTTCTCATAATAATCTGCAACTACTTCAGGTTGCTTACTCAATGTAGTCCTTGGCTTAGGAATAGGCTTATCATCTCGTTGCCTTAACTTGGGAACCGGTTTGGTTTCCAATAAGTCATCTGGTCTCCCAGGACCAAGTAAAAGAAGGTGGTTACGGTGTAGAGTCCTCTCCCTACCATCTGGTGATTTGATCTTGAACACAGGTATATCTGGATTGGGTTGTTCAGTAACTTGTGATTCCTGTTCCTCGTACTTATCTGCTATTTTGTGTTTTCCTTCATGTGTCAGAATCTTGACTAAAACTCTGTCACCTACATTTATCCTTGATGCCTTTGCCCTTTTATCATAATATGTTTTTTGTTTATCTCCAGCCCTAATAATGTGTGCTTCGACTGTATCTCTAGCAAACTTCATTCTCTTTCTAAGATGTTGAATGTAATCATCTGTGCTCATATTCACTCTATCGTCTATACCAGTATCAAATGTTCTGTCCACTGGTAATTTGGGCTTGCGACCAAACATTAACTCAAATGGGGAATACTTTGTAGTTTCATGTTTAGTGCTGTTATAAGCATACACAAGTGGAGCTATATATTTTTTCCAGTCAGGCTTTTTATCTGGTTCCAGGGTTCCAAGTAAATTCAGAAGAGTCCGATTAAATCTCTCTGGTGTTCCGTTACCACTTGGATGGAATGGAGTAGTTCTAGATTTATCAATACCAAATAATTCACACAGTTCTTTGATGACACAAGATTCGAAGTTTCTCCCCTGATCGGAATGGATTCGTGCTGGTATACCGTAATGTAAAATAAAATTTTCATAAAGTGCCTCAGCTGTTGTTTTTGCTGTTTGATTTCTTGTTGGTATTGCTAATGCCAGTTTGGTAAAATGATCTGTAATGACCAAAACATTTCCGACACCTCTACTTGGTTCTAAAGTCAAGTAATCCATACAGACCAACTCCATTGGATATGTGGTTTCAACATTAACCAGTGGAGCACGGATGTTTACATCTGATTTTCTTCTTAAACAGCGGTCACATTTCTTTATCCAGTGCTCACAATCTGCTGTCATACCAGGCCAGAAAAAACGTTCTCTTAATAAAGAAAGAGTCCTGTCTCTTCCTGGGTGTCCGATGTTGTTATGTAAACCCATTAGAGCTGTCTTTCTATATATGGATGGCAGTACTAACTGCAAAATACTTTCATCCTTATCCTTGAGTTCTCTATATAAAGTTCCCCTAAGAATTTTAAATTGTTTGAAGTTATTCTTTATAATATTATCTTCTTTATCGTAATATCCCTTGGGTAGCCGCATATCGATCTTTGCTCTTAGCCATTTTCCGATGATGTTATCTTCCCTTTGAGCCCTCCTTATCTCTCGAAGTTCTACTTGAGCTAATTCTGTTGATGTTTCAGTAGCTTCAACAATATTAATAGATGCAGATGGCAATACATCTATGTACTGAGGAACATTAGTCTCACTACATATAGCTTTCACTGTGCTGTTTTCAATCTTGATCAATTCTGTGTCTTCACCTTTTATTCTATGATATGGGTATCTTGACATACCATCAGCATCGGCATTTTTAAAACCAGCTCTGTATAAAATGTCAAAATTGTATCCTGCTAAAGCTGATACCCATCTTTGTCCAGTTGCTTCTAGTTTGGCAGTAGTCAGCACATGTGTTAGAGGGTTATTATCTGTGTACACAACAAAATGATTTCCAATTAAGTAGTCAGTAAACTTATCCGTCACGGCCCATTTCAAACAAAGAAACTCAAGTTTGAAAGCAGGATAATTCTGCTCCGATTTGGATAAGCTTCTGCTTGCATAAGCAATTACCCTTTTCTTAGAATCATGTTGTTGGTATAACACAGCACCCAGTCCTACCATACTGGCATCTATATGTAACTCAAAAGGCTTTGTAAAATCCGGATAAGCTAAAATAGGAGGACTCGTAAGTATTTGTTTGAGACGATTAAATGTTTCTTGTTCAATTTCGGTCCATTTCCATTGTTTTGCTGGGCTTTTCCGATTCTTCTTTTGAGTAGTTGGTGGGAGCAGATCATTTAATGATCTCACAATTTTAGAGAAATCTTTCACAAAGCGTCTATAATATCCAGCAAATGCTAAAAATGATCGAAGTTCATTAGCATTAGAAGGAACTGGCCAATCTTTTACTTTCTGAATCTTCTCTGGATCCGTCTCGATGCCATTTTCGCTTACTACATGTCCCAAGAATTTCACTCGTTTCTTAAGGAAGAAACACTTTTCTGCTGCCAGTTTCAAATTACACTCTCTTAATCTTGTTAAAACAAGATCCAACCGTTCTAAATGCTGTTCCAAGGTGTCCGAAAAAATAATAAGATCATCAAGATAGATGACGCATATCTTCATATTCATGTCGCCAAGACATTCTTCCATCAATCGTTGGTACGTAGCTGGACTATTGGATAAACCATAGGGCATTTTAATAAATTCGAAAAAACCAAGTGGGCCTACTGTGAATGCTGTTCTCTCTCTATGTTTTTCTTCTACCTCAACTTGCAGGTACCCACTCTTCATGTCTATAGCACTAAAATATTTGCTATTTGCCAAACAATCAAAAACTTCTTCTACTCTCGGAAGTGCATAGGCATCCTTAACTGTGCGATTATTCAGCATTCTGTAATCCACACACATTCTCAGTTTTCCATTCTTTTTCCGAACAAGTACTATGTTCGATGCCCATGGAGATTTACTTTTCTGTATAATGCCTGCGGCGAGTAACTGCTCAAGGTGTTCTCTCACCTCATCGACCATTGAAGGCGGTATACGCCGGTACCTCTGCTTGAATGGAGTATCGTTGACTAGATCAATCCTATGTTTGATCAAGTCACATCTCCCAATGTCGCCGTCATCTTTGGAAAAAATCAAGTCATGTTTTTTTAACAGAGTTTCCAACTTCAATTTTTGATCACCACTGAGATCTGATTCAATGTGAACCTGGTTCCTAATTCTGTCATCTTTCTCTTCATTGATTTTGTTGAAGACTGATTCATCAATCGAAACAGGCTGCAGTCCACAAAGGATGGTTTTTGGTGCAATGGTTACAGTCTGTGTTGTAACGTTGAATACATTCACAAGAATTTCTCCATTCCTCTTGTAATTATAATGAATTACAGTTGGCATAATCTCAATAAAATCCGGAAGTCCTGACTCCTTAGTCTCTTGTAAAATAGCATTGGTCTGTTTATATCCCAGTTCCTTGCCACAGTAACCTTTAAGGTTAACTGACTGATTTGGTCTGATAATAATTCTTTCAGGTTCAGCCGACCTCACAATAGCTATCCGATTCTTGTTTCGGTTAAGTTCTTTCCGACGTAGGGAAATGCACCTAAAGGCAAGATACCATGGAGTATGCAAATTAGCTCTCTGCAGATAATTTTCACCGTGAACTGATTTACAATCACTTAGCAGTGAATCAAGTATATTAGTTCCTAAAAGAACTGGTATTTGTGAGCTGTAATTTGTCTCAGGAGTAATTAAAAAGAGGCATTCTTTTTCTGAACATTCAGGTATTCCAGTAGCCGATAAACTGGCAGTTATATATCCTGAATAAGGCAGTTGACTTCCATCCGCACATTCTATATTAAGTATGTCTTTTAGTGGCAGGAGTGGTGCAGCAGACAAATACTGTTCATAAAATGGTCGAGCTATCATGCTTACACAGCTTCCGCTATCAATTAATGCCATGGTTGTGAGACCATTTATACTTACCTCAGCTTCAGTGGAACTGCCTACTAAATTTGGGTTTTGTTCTGTTCTTTTATGTACAGTGCCTCGGTTCAAACCCCCAACAGAGGCACACACTAGTTTGGGCAGTCCTTTATCTTATGCTCCTCACTGTCACATTTATAACATCTCGGACGAAATGTTCGACCAGCGACAGGTCTTGTGGGTGTATAATTGCCACGACCTCTGTCTCTATATTGGCCTCGTCCTCGGCTTCTATTCTGTTGTCCATAAAAACCCCTGGTATAACCTTGGTTATATCCTTTGTAATAATAGGGATCACTACTGACCTCACTTTGCTTTGTTTCCTCCTTTTCTTTCTCCAGCCTATCTATCCCGTTACTTAGTTTTAGAAGTAAGTCTTTTACTTCACTAAGTTCACTTTTCTCTTGTGGCTTGTTTGCAGCTTGACACTTGGTCTTAACTTCCTTTGTAGCATCTTCATCTAACTGATTTTCTATTTTCCTAAGTTCAACCTTGAACTTGTCATAGTCTAAGACCGTGTCAAATTTATATGCTGCGATCTGTCGGATATGAGGCTTTAAACCTTGATATAATACATTTCGTAAAATGTCTTCATGGGTTGACGTCAAAACTTTTAACTCAACAGCCTGAGAAAATAATTCTTCAACCCTTGCAGCATAGGTTGAGATATTCTCATTTGTGTCCTGGCTGCAGGCATAAAACTTCCTGAGTATGGATTCTCCTGTCTCCAGCATAGTATAAGTTGTGCTGAACTTTTTCATCACATCAGCCAAGGTTACATTTATGCCCATTCTTCTCAATATATCTGCTGCTTTGCCTTTGCAAGAGCGTCTAATTGCTATCAGTAGCTGATCATCAGTGTAATTACCTGTAACAGATAAACAATCTACCTCATATTTCCAGGTAAGGTAGTTGACTTCCCCTTTACCAGGCTCTCCATAAAATAAAGAAATCTTGGGAAGTCGCTCCACGAAATACTTGGGCTTATCACCATCATCTGCTTTGGCTTTGTGCATCTCATGCACATAATGCTTCATGTAAGTTTCAAACTGCTCTGGGTTTTCAACTTTCGGAGGAGGGATTTTTAACCCTTTCATCATTTCAAGTAATTTCAGATCATTGTCTGAAATATTTTCTCTAGTGACTGACATTTTTCTTTTTGATATATGTATATTGCATATAGCAAAATTCCTTTTCTGGTCTAGGTATGTATATAAACAACAAGTACCATTCTTATTTTGATATGTTGTTAGTCATACATATTTAACAACCAAAAATTTTGTTTTGGTCATCTGACACACATATATATAGTAATCAAAATTCCTGGTTTGATTGTCAATAGAATTCAAGTGTTTATAATATACAAGGGTGAATACTATACTCTCATACAATGTGAGTACATGCTTGTTGAACCATAAGGGATAATGTATTGTATGGTAGATTGGAGAAAAATATATATATATTTTTTTTTTCTGAAATACAAAATCAAAATATCAACATATGAACAACATCCATTATTGTCTAGTCATAAAGAAAGACAACCAAACATGTATATCTTTGACAGCATCAACATCGGTTCATCGGCCATCACCACACCATTCCATTGTTCTACGGTTTCAATACTAAAAAAATATATATAACTTTACAAGAAATACATGTACAAATCCATCATCACCTGTGAAAAAAAATAATTGCAGCAAAATATTTATGATACCTCAGCACCAGGTGTCCAGCCACACAGCAGTATAATTCACCTCTAACAGTGCAAACGTCCTCGGAAAAAAAGATAAGTTTTGGAATTGACACTTGTAGAGAAAACAACACAATCAAAATCTTCTCTAGTGATGCATTCTGTCCTGTAAAGCTGCTGTTAAACTACCATGAAACATGCTATAAAAATGAAAGAAGAGAAAACAAAAATTTAAAAATCAGTCTCAGGTGGTTCAATGTTACTTTCAGCAAGTAAGGCTATGCTTTGGCAGAAAAAAAAATCAACAGAAAGGAAAAAAATATTCAAGTCTGTTTCAACATTATTAGTAAAAGCTTCAATTTCAATATCCGACGAAGAATATATTCCCTGAAATGTCAACAATACATTAATAGATTTCAGAAAAAAGAATTGTTGCACTGGTCATTTTGAAGTAAATTCAACGTCAAGTCTAAACATCTCCTAAAAAGTGAACAAGTCAGTTCAAAGAAATTGACCTACATTTTTATGGAGGTGAAATAGCAACAAATGTAAACAAAGTTACATTATTCCTAAGTTCCTAAGAAAAAAACATATAATAAACTACTTGTTCCTACAATAAATATCAATTCAGTGTGTTGGTAAATCAATTAAATTGAAATTAAACTGACCCAAACAAATTGCTTAAATTCATCATCAAGAACAGCTATGCAACTGAAGGAAACTACACAGACTTTTCCAACTCAAAGTAACAGCCATGCAAATGAGGAGAAAGGTCACGAAACGTCACAACAGAAAAAGTGGAGTAGCCAATGAAAAATGTAAACAATCAAAACATCATGTGACGTCACATACTACAAGCCAATGAAAAGTTACAACTACTGTATCAATGGAATGTCATAGTAAACAATGAGTAATTCTTGTTACCCTTGGCTAAGCAGTTTCTAAACGTAAACAAAGGCTAAAACAGAGCAATGTAAACTAGGCAAAGTCAAGTTACATGTCAAAAACGTCTTTTGTCCAAAAAAAAAAAGGAAAAAAACAAATCAGTGCTTTTACAAGCAAAAGTTATCCCTTCACCAAATTAAAATTATATGCAGAACGAAGTGAATTTCATTCATTACCATGTTATGACTTGGACCACAACACTGAGATAATCATTTGTATCAGGTACAGTTGAGAACAAAAATATTTATATCTTATTATGTTCAATCCGTGTCACCAACTCAAAACAATGCAGTAAAACTGGTTTACCACATATTGTGTTTCGGAGACACTGATTGGGAGGAAAAAATCCAAACTCTGAAGAAATTACATATATAGTGTGGTCAAAGCTATAAAATATATCAGACTCACCCTAGGCTATCGTACCTCACCGTGAAAAATTAAAGCATACTCCTACACATATCTCCAAATCCAATGAAAATAATATAATGCACAGTCACAAAACAAAGTTCACTGCAGTGTAGAATGTCTAGCTGCTATTCTGTCGACGAAGGTGTGAAGAATCCATCCATCTCTGTAGGTGTCAAACCAACTGTTGGGCGCCAGTGAAACAGACCTAATCTAGGGCATCACGTGGAAATGGGCAATGTCCACAGGGCTGTACCACAACTAACTCAGCTCTTGAATTTTTAACAATTTAATAACAGCTGAAGGAACTCTGAAATTACAATAATAATACACATTTATACAACTTGTCAATTATTCATTTTTCCTGTAACAAATCCATAAGCATTATCATACTATTTTATGATACCTGTACACATCTAAAATTCTACTATGGAATTCTGAAGTACAACAGTATGTTTACTTCCCAAACAAAACAATCCGCCGAGTGATCAGTAAGAACACCCCCCAAAAATAATGCAATAGTGTTATTGATACTGCCAAAGTGAACTGGTTTCAAGCTTCACTTGTGTCTGGTGTTGTAGCCAGACACAAGCAAGGCTTGAATCGAGTTAGCAATAACAAATGTATAGATTAACACTTTATCCAACACTGTTTACTCTGAATCCCTAATGTTTTGTTAAAATGTCCTTCTTACTTAAAAAAAAACATAAATTAACTATAAACATCAATACTGTAGCCCTCTACTGACACACACCTATTTATAAACAACTTACTGGTATGTACACAAAATCTTACCAGATTGTGGATCTGAGTTCCGCCGTCACACCACTACACCACTATCCAACACTCTCCATTCTCTCTGTGCTGTGTATGTTAGCTGTAAAAAACAATACCCATAACCATTCATGCGATCTGTTTAGTGTAAACAATTCAGTCAAGTCAATTCGTCAGTCGGTAGTATGAAGCAAAAATACGACCGTAAACAACGATGACAAAACAAAGAAAAAATCCACTGATCGAATCTGAATATGAAATAAATAAACGAAGTACAATCGAAAATAAATACCTAAGGTGGAATATATACTAACCAAACGTACGATCAAGATGTAGATTATTTTAAACAGGTGAATAATATTGTATGAATTCGAACAAACTTTCTGACATTGAAGAAAAACAATAACAATTGAGCCTTCCTGTCACGTGACCTCTAAAAACCCGCCAAAACCTATAGAAGCCTGTTACGACAATCCATACACATTTCATATAAACCACAATCGACTTTTAGATAATGAAAGAGGGGCTCAGTAGATGAAAACTAAAATAAAACATTTAATTAATTTAAAAACAGTAATAAAATCTCATCTGCTACATTAGGATTGAGTAAGTGAGGATTGCCTCGCAACTCTGCGTGTGGGGAGTGGGCTCAAAAGAAACCCACCCCTCACCACATCCATAGCAACAATCACACAACAGTCACAATATACAATAGCGGATACCTATCTTTCTCTCTGCCTATAACTTTTCTAACTGAACATTTGAACATTCTCAAATTTTCTTGCAACACTCTTTTCAAGAAAACGCATGGAATGGTAGACGAAACGTAGGAGGAATTGGTGCAACCTACCTTTCTGTTAACATACACACACGAAACCACCAAACACCAGGTAAGGACTGAAACAAGCTTGTCTGGCTAGGGACGAGTGTACATTTTATATAAATAAACATTTGAATAAAGATTTAACAGCCCTTTTAAGGGTTTTCGGGTGTGAGTCTGCGAGAGGGTGTGTGTGTGGTTTTTTGTTGTTTTTTTGTGTTTTTGTTCCAGTCACCCCGTCAGCTGTTCCCCCTGAAGGCAGACCAGATGGCCCATACCCAGCATCCACTCTCCCTTATAGGCTGATGGATCACTCCCAGCTTTCAAAAACACATATTGGTGGATTTTTTCCTTTTTGTAACCTTTAAGGATAATATACTGGGGCTGCTCCCAAACCAGCGACTGTTTGCGTTGTTTCTTTTTCTTTTTTCTAAAATAACCACCAAAGTGCGGTTTCAGTATTACCATAAATTTGCCCACTTCTCTTAGCAAACACGGAGCAGAACTCTTGTATTTATGCAAATTCCTAGCCATTTGCCAATTCGAGGTTCTCGGGGATCTCAACCCACTATCCTACTGCCAGTCGCACACTCAAACTTAATAAGATCATTGGCTCTCGCTCCCGACTCTCGTGGATTTGTAAGCAAATAAAGCTATAAAGCAAATAAAGTTATTAGGGTCGCAAGGGATTTCAATCCCACATCGTTCCTGTGCACCTTTGGCGCACAGAAACTTTTCATTCGTCATATCGTGGTGTTTTAGAACAATAAACTGGTCGAATGTTAGAATTCACTATCATGGCTCTATTCTGTCTGTATCTGTATCTGTATAATACGTCAAAGATGCCAATTTTGACTTAAACAGGACGGCTAAAAAGTGCTGACTGCCACTCTAGTGGCATTACACCCTATTGGTAATTGGGTGTAACTGGGTAAAACGCCCCCCCCCCCCCCCCCCGTTGGTTTAGATAGTGCATAATGCTAGGTCATGTTTGCTTGTATGGCACAGTGGTATAGGGCGTACTGTATGTATCTCATGGGTCTTCAGCTAGCCCTTAAAACCACTATCCATATGAGGCGTTGTGCTGATGCATAGTTGGTAGTGCATAATGCAAGGTCATGTGCCGTAATGCTTGGTTGTCTGTTTGGGTAGTAAAAGATGGACTATCTGAATCTCATTGGTATACTGGTCTTACGGTGTGGTTGGGGTATGTTTGTTGTCTAGTACGATAGTATAGGATGTACGGTCTGTAACCCTGGTGATCTATTGTTAGTCCGGTACTAGTATCCATTTAATGGTTTGTATTATCCTATGGATGGTTCGGTATGCTAGATCATGTAGTGTTATGTTTGGTTGTCTGGCACAGTAGTGTACTGTATGTACCCTGTAGGTCTACTGTTAGCCCTTAGTATGACTATCCACCTAAACATTGTGCTGTCCCACAGTTGGTATGGGTAGTGAGTAATTCTAGGACAAGCAGTATTGTTGGGGTATGCAAGGTTGCCTAATATGGTAGAATAGGATAAGCGGTCTGTGCCCATACTGGTATATTGTTAGATCTTAGCACTATCAATCTGCTTAAGGTTATACTGTCCTACAGTGGTGTGTGTAGTATGTAATGCAAGATCATGTAGTGTTATGTTTCGTTGTCGGCACAGTGGTACTGGATGAACTGTCCGTATCCAGTAGGTCTACTGTTAGCCCTTAGTATTGCTATCCACCTGAGGTGTTGTGCGGTCCTACAGTCGGTATAGGTAGTACAATAGTGCTAGGTAATGCATTGTTGTGTGGTGTAGGTTGCACAGTTTTGTTGGATATGTATGGTTGTAAGGTATGGCAATACACAGCGTATTGTATGTATTCTGTTTTCTACTAGTCAGTCTTGCAGTGTAGTGGGGTATGTTTTATACTGTCTAGTACGGTAGTATTTGTTATATATTAATCACCTTCAGTGCACATTTGTGTATCAAGGGGTACTACTCTTAGTTGATTTTGGAAAGGACAGCTCTTGTTTTTTTCAGACAATTTTGGTATAATGCCATATGTTAAGTTGTGTTACAACGTACATGTGAAACCGAACGAAATAAATATTGAAAACTCTTTTAGATTTATAATGAGAAACACAACAAATTGGCTACGAGGATTCCGAACCTGATGTGCTACCAATATGTCAATCGGTAAATTGAGTGAATTTTCTGGGGGGATGGATTGGATGGACTACGTTGAACGCGTGGAACAGTTTTTTTTTATCTCCAATGACATAAGATAACAAGGCTAAGCAGAAAGCAATGCTGTTGACCGCTGTCGGCTAAGAAACGTACAGTTTATTCAAGTTCTTGGTACTACCCGAAAAGCCTTTAAATAAAGCTTATAAACAATTGGTAGACATTATGACAGAGTATAGCTGCCCCAAGCCGATGGTGATTGTGGAAAGGTACAAATTCCATCAAAGGGAACAGAAAGAAGGGGAAACTATCCAGGAATACCTGGCAGTCCTGAAGAAAATGACTGAACATTGTCAATTTAATGATTTTTTGAACTATGCTTTGGGAGATAGATTGGTATGTGGAATGAAGTCATCTGCCACTAGGAGACGTCTCTTGGCTGAAAAAGATCTGACACTTAAAAGTGCTATTGACATTGCAGTTGGAATGGAGTCGGCTGAGGTCGAATCGAGAAAAATTAATGAGGCCCAACCTGAATCAGTGAATGAGTTGTATCCTCAACCAAGGTAGTTGTTTTATAACAGATGTGGACGGCAAAATTCCCATAAGTCAGATCAGTGCTATATTAAGGATAAATCTTTCCTAAAATGTTCAAACATTGGTCATACAAAAAGCCGCTGTGAAGCATTCAACAGAAAATCTAGGTCAGTAAACAAGAAAAAAGCAAACATTCATCACACATCATAGGAAAAGCACAATGATGACAGTTCATCTGACACTGATGTTGATAAAAAATCATGAGGATGGCAAAGATCATGACGTTTATTTCATTAAACATACAACAGTTTATGAATCATCTATTAGTGAAATTATGATTGATGTTAAATTGAATGATATCCCTGTAAAAATGGAACTAGATACTGGGGCCAGTGTATCTTTAATTGATGAACATACATATAAAAAAATATTTTTCTAAAATTCCATTACAGCCTATTAGTAAGATTTTGAGGTCTTACATAAATCATTCTCTCCCAGTACTAGGAGAGGTTTTCTTGACTGTTGAATGTAATGGGTGTGTAGTAGAGTTACCTTTATTTGTCGTTAAAGGCAAAGGCACAACTCTTTTGGGTAGAAATTGGTTGCTCTATATAGTATATTCAAGTGAACTGGCAGAAGATTAAACACCTCACTTCCCCTTCACCTCATGAAAGAAACGTTTTGGAAATGGGAGCAGGAGGGTTTCCCATAGCCTGTATGCAGAGTTATCTCCCTTGTGTACAACGAAAGCCTACATGATTCCTAAAGACAAGAATGTATCGAGTAGTTATGGTAAGTGATTGCTCGAACGACTCGAAGTCCATCGAGCAAATGAGCTATCGAATAATTGCTCGTTTGAGTGGCTCACACATGCGACTCTTCAACTCATTTCAGAAAAAGGGGTGCCGCAGGCCAGACGTTTTTTTTTTTAAAAAGGGATTCCTTAGAAACAGGTGATTTTCCCTAACAAGCTAAAGAGGCAAGAGAGTAATTGCTCCATGATCAATTGCTCGAACGTCTCGAAGCCCATCGAGCAAATGAGCTTTAGAGCAATTGCTTGTTCGCGTGACTCGCACATACTGCTCCTAGCCTCATTTCGGTATTCGAGGATACCTATGACATGGCTACGTTTCAGATGAGGATACCTGTTAAGGATACATTTTAAGGATACTTATCTGAAAATTGTTACAGTCCTCCTCTTTTCCCTCGTGATTATAAACACCGCCCCGCTTTTATCTGCAAGTGTGTCCAGGTTTGAAGACATTTTTTGTTTCGTGATATGCATGAATGTTGAAGCTCGCTCTGTTTGTCAAAAAGACGCATGTTCGTGTACGCTATTGTTTGTCTTATAATACAAGTTTATATCTTAATACATTGTTTATTAATTGATCACCTCAGTAGACAGACTGAGAATATGAATGCAACAGGTTATGGGCCCAGTTCGGAACGATGGAGGAGACTTATATTCGATGGCAACGGAGAACATTTCAAAATCTGGAAAACCTGCTTTCTCGCTTACCTTCATGGATTGAAACTAAGGGACACAATCCTGGCTGACGAGCCGGAACAGCATAAGAACGAACAATGTTACACTGAGTTAGTGAATTTTATTGATGATAAAAGCTTAGCGCTAATCATGCGAGATGCTCCTGATGACAGGAAGAAGGAATTGCAAATTCTATGAGCCCATTACGCTGGAATCAGTAAACCTAGAATAATAACGCTTTTTTTCAGATCTCACTTCACAGGTGAAAGATGAGAACGAAACCGTAACTGACTATGTCATTAGGGCTGAAAGATCAATGACATCTCTTAGAAGCGCAGGTGAAACAGTAAGTGATGGCTTAATGGTGGCCATGGTTCTAAAAGAGCTGCCCGATTCCTTCAAACCTTTTTCAGTAAATATTTCCCAGAGTAATGAGGAGGTCAACTTCCCCCAGTTTAAAGCAAAACTAAGTTTTGAAGAGACAGAAAATTTAAACAAGAAGCCGGAACATTCAGACCATGTGATGAAAATTAATGACTCATGGTGCGACTAAAAACACTCCAAGACTCCACTGGCCACACAGAATGATTGAATGAATGGATGAATGAATGATCATCTTTGCCTTTACCAGACAGGATGACGAATGAATGAAAGAACGCATCTTTACTTCATCAGCCATGATTGAATGATTAAAATTCTTGAAACGAACATAATATATAGAAAAACTAGTGCCTAAAACAACATGTCGGTAATCTGTGAGATCACATTTAATTATTTTCTACATCATTCTTTTCTTCACAGTTGGTCCAACCTGTCTTATAGTCGTTACAACTTGTCTTGAAAGTTGGTGCGAGTTGTCTTCAAAAGTGGTCCGAGTTGTCTTGAAACTTGGGCCGACTTGTCTTCAAAGTTGGTCCGAGTTGTCTTTAAAGTTGGTCCGAGTTGTCTTCAAAAGTGGTCCGAGTTGTCTTCAAAGTTGGTCCGAGTTGTCTTTAAAGTTGGTCCGAGTTGTCTTTAAAGTTGGTCCGAGTTGTCTTCAAAAGTGGTCCGAGTTGTCTTCAAAGTTGGTCCGAGTTGTCTTTAAAGTTGGTCCGAGTTGTCTTCAAAAGTGGCCCGAGTTGTCTTAGTCCGAGTTGTCTTTGGTCCGATTGTCTTGATCCCTTCACTGGCAAGTTAGTAACAGCAACTTTGAAAGGAGCTCTCTTCATACCATCATACCCGCATGATATATTTTCAGTAAAAGCTGCAACTAGAAATGGCGCAGAAATTATATTAAAAGAAGGGCAGAGCAAAATGAACAAAAATGGCATAAACTTCAAGACACAAGAGCACAACAAACATTACTTCCTCAGCACTGTAGATGAAATTGGGAGTGGAGATAAGACAAACACATGTATTTCTCGTGATATCAAATAATGGCATCAGATACTCGGTCACTGCAATTTTGAAGATATTATGAAACTCGAAAGTGTTGTGAATGCGTAACATGGTTATCTACATATGACAATGCCGTACCTTGGCATTATGGACACCCTAAACAATGCGAGTGGTCAACTAAAAACTGTGGTGTCCTCTCAGATAACTTGCTGAGAATTGAATGACATATGATTACTAAAGAATTATATACAGCCTAAGAAATAGAAATTATATTAAACCAATCAACGAGTAACACTCTTTTCAATTTTGTATTGCAGGGTCGTGACTACTACGGGTCATAACTCTGCTTATTTCGACACTCGTCGTGACCAACTTCACCTGGTACCTGAGACCAAGTTGCAGACACGCCATAACTATGACCGTTACTCAACGTGGTTGTGACTACAGCAAGTCTGTACCGGTACCCAACCTCTCGTGGTCACGACTGACTATACCTTGGTCACGACTAACCTTGTCATGCTCACGTCGTGACCACACCTGTGCGCCTCTCGACTGAAACAATAATGCTGCCACTTATTTGGTCGCGACTCCTTACTTAGATTAAGTCACAACTAACTGTGTCCTATTAACACTCAGACTGTGAACAACTTCTACAGTATTCCAACACAGTCTTAACCGTATTAGCTAACACAATATATATACCACGAATCCAACGTGACTTCTCGATACTTTTACCTAACCGTACCAAAGCATTCGATAAAACCTTTCTTCATACACAGAATTTCCATTTATATACCAGTCAGAGATCACGTGATTATGACGTTTGCCCGATCGCGATATCACTCATAACCAATAGCGTCATTCCCATCACGTCTCTCCATTTCTGATTGGATTATCGGTTCCCGTTCACGCACTCCGACAATACTCTTTACTATCGTAGTAATTGTAGTAATTTCTTCCTCCTGTGCACTAACATAACGTTCTCCATGGTTACATTACCTGCGCCTCCAAAGGAACATGCGTCCTTGCATGAACTAGTACCGACAGATTGACTTTTGTATGTATACTATTTATATTTATTTTCTCAGCATAAGAAACTTAATGAATTATATATATATTTTTTTGTTTGTTTTTTTTTTAATTTGTGCATTAGAAACAAGTGATAACACAGGGCCACATGGGACTGTGTACGTGACATCAGTATTTTTGTCTAGTATTTTATACGGGCCACGCCAATAACTTGTAAGTTTTGGGGAACGTCCTTCCAGTCTTCTTGGAAAATAAACATATACCATGTCGCCCTTTTTGTACATTTGCCAAGATAGTTTCCGATCATGCTGTTTTTCTGTCTAACCATGGCCCGGCCCGTACTTTCTCTCACCAGTGATGTGCATCCTCTAAACGTTCTTGGATCTCCCAAACCCATCGATTTTGAGGAATGCTCTTAATTGCTCGGGTCATTTCGTATATCAAATCAATAGGTGTCGAAACCTCTTTTCCAAGCATTAGTGAATTTGGTGAATAGCCTGTTGTTTCGTGTTCTGCTGACCTATACACCATCATCACATATGGTAATTGTTCATCAGTGTGGCAGTCGTTAACAAAATTACTCAACATGGTGGTTAGAGTCCTGTTAAATCTTTCCACAATACCATCTGATTGAGGATGACACAGGGTAGTTCGTGTTTTTGTGATCTGAAGCAATTTGCATACTTCCCAAAACAATCCACTTTCACACTGGGCACCCTGATCTGAATGGATGATATTCGGAACCCCAAACCTCGTTATCACTTCTTCCACTAATATTTTAGCAACGGTCCTTGCCTCCATATCTGCCATAGAAAAACTATCTGTCCATTTAGTAAAATAATCTGATATCACTAAGATATACTGATTACCCTGATCGGTTTCTGGCAGAGGACCTTATATATCGGAAGCTATTCTTTCCATGGGGGAACCACATGACGTTATTTGCATGGGAACCTTTTTTGTCTTTGTCGGTTGTTTCTTCTTCGAACATTTTTCGCATCTCTTCACATACTGACGAACGTCACTCTGCAACCCGGGCCAGTGATATTTCTATCGAACTCGGAAAAGTGTTTTGAACAAACCCAGGTGTCCTGAAGTTCTTTTGTCATGACACTGCACAAGTACCTTCCGTCTATCACTTTGTGGTACTATGGCCTGTAATGATACTTGTTTTCATTTGGGATGCTCCCAGTTTCGGTAAAGGATATCATTTTCCAATGTTAAAGTGTCCTTTTGCGCCCATAATGATTTTACTTATCTACTCTTTCCAGAGATTTCAGTGGGCTTGTCATCCTTGTTATTTCTCAGCCATTGTCTAATCAATGTGACATCGCCATCGCGTTCTTGTCAAGCTTTTATAGACTGGTATGTTACTCCTGCACCTGTAGCAGCGCCTACCTCCATGCTCGTCTGTGTCTGTACCACAGCTGTTGTACACATGTTACCACTCTTTGCGCCATTGTTTAACTCAAACCCACACTGTTTGCAAGGTAAACGACTAAGTGTATCAGCATTTTGATGCTGCTTTCCTGGGCGAGGCTCTGTTGTCATTTCGTAGGATGACAGTATCTCTAACCATCTTGCTAATTGTCCTTCTGGGTTCCTGGTATTGAAAAGCCATCTCAGAGAACTATGATCTGTTCTCACCAAGAATTTCTTCCCATATAAGTAATGGCGGAAATATTTCGTAAAAAAAGTAAACTATAGCTAGGAGTACTTTCCGCGTCATGCAGTACTTTCTTTCTGACTTTGAAAGACTTCTGCTAGCATAGGCAATGGGTCGCTCCACGCCATTCTGCACTTGTGAAAGCACTGCTCCTATTGCTGAGTCACTAGCATTGGTGTGAAGAATAAATGATTGTGTGAAATCCGGATGTGCCAATATTGGAGTTGTTACAAACTTATGTCTGAGTGTTTCGAAAGCCTCTTGACATTCTTTAGTCCATTTAAATATTCTACCCTTTTCTGTTAGTTTGTGAAGGGGTTTGGCTTACTCAGCAAATTTATAAATATACTTCCGGTAATAGCTGCACATTCCTAAAAATAACCTCACGTCTGATACATTGGTTGGTGGCAACCAGCTGTGCACTGCTTCTACCTTCTTGGGATCCGTAGATATCCCTTCTTTAGAAACTATGTGTCCGAGGAATTCTACTTCTTTTGCAAAGAGTCTACATTTTTTAGTTTTCAGCTTTAAACCAGCTGAGAGAAGTTTTCTAAATACTTCTTCCAATTAGTTAGCATGTCGTCAAATGATTTCACAATAACATCGTCTAAATATATCAGACATGTTTTCCATTGCATCCCTGAGAGCACTGTCTCCATAAGCCTCTCACAGGTGGCTGCCGCGTTGACGAGTCCAAAAGGTGTAACATTGAATTCGAATAGTCCACTGGTGGTTGCAAATGCAGTTTTGTGCCGATCAGCCTGATCAACTTCAATTTGCCAATACCCAGAGCATAGATCTAATGTCGAAAACCACTTCGACCCTGAGAGTTGCTCGAGAGATTCATCTATCCTGGGGAGTGGGTACGGATCTTTAACTGTCACTGCGTTTAGACGCCTATAGTCCACACAAAATCATAGGGACTTATCCCTTTTCTGTACGAGGACTACACCTGCCGCCCATGGACTACTTGACGTACTTATGACTCGTCTTTCTAACATGTCGTGTACTTGTTTTTCAACTTCTGCCCTTTGATGATATGGCAAACTTCTAGGGGGTTCTTTTACTGGTTTTGCGTTCCCAGTGTCGATATGGTGCTTAATTATGCTTGTTCTCCCCCACATCCATATCTGATTTAGCAAACAGGTCACTATACCGTGCAAGGAGTTTTCTCACGGCATTCTTTTCTTTATATCCCAGGCCAACGGTCGACTGGTTATATAATTCTGTCAAATTATCTGGTAACTCTTCATCTTCTTGAACAGCACAGTCTATGTTCGGCGTCACTTTGTCTACAATACTCAGGCTACCTATCATGGTTCCTGGATAGAGGTTTTTCGCCTCAGTTGTTGGATTCATCATTCTTACGGGAATGATATCTTGCATTTCAACCAATGTTCTCGCTGTTAAGCCTCTGTCTGACTTGAGGAAGCTATCTGAAGGTTCCACTAATCCAGTTCCTTGTGGGAAGCTTTTCCCTTTATGGATGCACACACGACATGACGTGACGACTTCACTATGTGGCGGAATGTTTGTGTGTTCAGCCAATGCAATTCTATAACATCCTGGGATGCCTTCAAACATTACCGGTGTAACAGGAATTATAGTCCTAGGTCTAACATTTCTAGGAATAGTAGTCCGCCGGACTACTATTCCTAGAAATGTTAAACCTAGGACTATAATTCCGCGGAATAATAGTCCAGAGGGACTAACGTTCCTACGGACTTCCATTCCTTTTACATCGGCACTTATTGTTTGCAATTTCCAGTATACCATTACATTCATCTACTACACAGTTATATTACTTTAATATATCTAATTCAATAATCCCATCAATATTGACATCTGCAATCAACATGTTGTACTTGAATTCAAATGTCTTAATTTTAATGTTCATGGCAGCTCTACCAAATACCTTTATCTGGGTCCCGCTTGCTGTGAATATTGCATGATCTGTTCTTTCTAGTTGTGGTATTTCAGTAATAGGGATAGTATCGAAAGTCTCTTTCGAAATAATTGACACTGTGGCGCCCGTGTTGACCAACATTCTTATTTCTTTGTTGTTTATGTTTGAGGTAATGTACATGCCCGACTCTTGAGCTCGTTTATTGATTCCGGCTGAACTTTTGTGCTTTGCCGCTTTTTACTGTGTTGATAAACTGGTTTAACCGAACTATTTCGAGTCCATTTCTAATTTCGTTCGGGACAGCTGGCCTTTAGGTGCTTCTTGGATCCACAAATAAAACATTTACGAACATTACCAGCGACCTGGTTCTTACTCAACTGTCGCGAGCTGCCCTGGGCCATTGACGTTTTCAGAGACTTGATTTCTCCTTGTAAGGCCTCTATGGACTTCTCCATTTGCGCCAGCAGGCGTTTTGTGTCATCTTTTTCAGAAGTGTCTGCACCCACAGGTTGTGATACGTCTATTGGCCTTACATATGTTTCAGTTGTAAATCTTCGTTTGTCTGCTTTTATAAATGTCTCCAATTCTACTGCATGGCGTATAGCATCATTTAGGTCAATAGGACGTGTCTGTTTAACTCATATCAGAGTTTTGTAGCGCATCTACAAACTGTTCCTTGGCTAAGATTTCCCTGATATCTGGTGGTGCTGTTCGATAGACAAGGTTTGTTAGTCTGCTTATTGATTGCCCAAGTTCTTGCAATGTCTCTGATGCTCGTTGTCGTCGTTCTCTGAGTTGTACTCGGTACGGTTCCGCTTGGTTAGCTGAAGAAAATCTCTCCTCTAATGCCTTTACCAGAGCATTGTAATCGTGGGACGAAGCTCCACGTAGGTTACCTAAGACACCCCGTGCTTGGCAACGCAGTGACACCGCTAGGTACAGACCTTTCTCTTGTGTGTTCCATTGATTCAAATTCGCACAAGCCTCAAAATGTGCTTCATAATCTAACCATGATACCGTTCCATCGAAAGTTGCAGGCGTTATGGCATTCGACGGCTTTCTGACTGATGTGTCACGTCCGTAACCACCATGAGCCGATTTTATAATATTTTCTGACCGTGACATTGGAGAACTGAGTATGTCTCGCCATGTGTTTCTATGTGATGGCATCACTCTATCGCCTGGATTTTCATAAATGGAAAGTGTCGGCGGTTTCTCAGATGAATGGCCTAATTCATGGGCCTGGCGACTAGACTCTGGGGTTTGTTGCCAGTGCTCATCTACACCCGTGTCTGTAGCGCCTGCTATTCCCGAAAACATTACTTTTGGCTTTACTGCCTGTGATGAGTGCTGACGAGTATTTTTGTAGTCAGTTGAAATGACACCAGAATCCATGCTCTCTCTATTAACAATGTATTTTCTCCTGACATCGACATCTTCAACTATAGGTGTCGACTGTAGCACTTTATTCCTGTCCAGAAACATGTTTTCACGTCGCAACTCGTTGAGTTGCGACGTTAATATGGTCATCTCTTCTTCCAAGTCGATGTTCATTGCCATCGCGTATCCGAAAAAAAACAACAATAGATTTGACGTGTCAAAGTTTTAAAATACAAATTATCAAGCTATGAACAATAAAATTAAACACTTCAAGGCAATACAAAATATACCAAAAATACGAAATACGTGTGTCATTCAACAATATCCCATCTGCTGCCGCCAATTATGTAACGTGGTTATCTACATACGACAATGTCGTACCTCGGCATTATGGGACATCCTAAACAATGCGAGCGGTCAACTAGAAAATGTGGTGTCCTCTCAGATAACTTGCTGAGAATTGAATGACATATGATTACTAAAGAATTATATACAGCCTAAGAAACAGAAATTATATTAAACCAATCAACTAGTAACACTCTTTTCAATTGTGAATTTCAGGGTCGCGACTACTACGGGTCATAACTCTGCTTATTTCTACACTCGTCCTCACCAACTTCACCTGGTACCTGGGACCAAGTCGCGGACACGCCGTAACTATAACCGTTACTCAAAGTGTTCGTGACTACAGCAAGTCTGTACCGGCACCCCAACCTCTCGTGGTCACGACTATACCTTGGTCGCGACTAACCTAGTCATGCTCACGTCGTGACCACACCTGTGCGCCTCTCGACTGAGACAATAACGCTGCCGCTTATTTGATCGCAACTCCCTACTTCGATTAAGTCACAACTAACTGTGTCCTATTAATACTCAGACTGTGAAAACGGGTAACGTCTGCAGTATTCCGACACAGTCTTAACCGTATTAGCTAACACAATATATATACCACGAATGCAATGTGACTTCTCGATACTTTTACCTAACCGTACCAAAGCATTCGATAAAACCTTTCTTCATACGCAGAATTTCCGCTTATACACCAGTCAGAGATCACGTGATTATGACGTTTGCCCGGTACCGATTTCACTCCTAACCAAAAGCGTCATTCCCATCACGTCTCTCCATTTCTGATTGGATTATCGGTTCCCGCCGTTCTCACCGTTCACGCGCTCCGACAATACTCTTTACTATCGTAGTAACTGTAGTAATTTCTTCCACCTGTGCGCTAACATAACGTTCTCCGTGATTACAAATGGTATGAAAATTAAAGGAAAAATTCCCAAAACAAAATTAGAGTGCAGCACATGTACAGAAGGGAAATTTGTGAACAAAATAAACAAAAGACCTGATGCTAGAGCTAAACATCCCCTGGAGTTAGTTCATACTGATTTGGCAGGCCCATTGAACGTGGTTGCGAAGGATAACTTTAAATATGCCATTTGTTTCGTTGATGATTATTCGGGTGCTATTTTCTCAGAAACAAAAGTGATACTATACAAGCCACAAAACAATTTCTCTCTGATTGTGTCCCATATGGCAAAGTAAAGTGTATAAGATCCGACAATGGTGGGGAATTTATGAGTAAAGATTTTGGGGACTTACTCAGGGTTTGGGGCTTAAGGCATGATTCGTCATCACCGTACTCTCCTCACCAAAATGGTACCACAAAGAGACACGGGCGCACTCTTTTTGAAATGGCCAGGTGTTTGCTCATTGAATCTGGCCTCCCCAAAACAATGTGGACATATGCTGTAAAACCTGCAGCATACATAAGGAATAGGCTCTTCAATAACCGTACAAAACAAACTCCGTACTTCACTCTCACAGGGCTCAAACCAGATTTGTAAAAAAAATGTGGATCTTTGGTTCAGAATGTCATGTGTATAAGCATGAACATGCTAAACTTGATCCACGATGTGACAAAGGTATATTTGTCGGTTATGACTCAAATAGTCCTGCATTCTTGGTCTACTACCCAGACAGTGGTAAAGTTGCGAAGCACAGACTAGTTAAGTTCATTGAAAAGAGCATTGACCAATTCACTCAAACTGGGTACGATATGAACCGAGATGCCCCAAACCCTGACATTGACAATTCGGAACAAAAATATCAAGGTGAAATACTTGTAGTAGAGGGAAAAGAGGAGGTTGATAATACTTTTGAAAGAAAATTTTACCCCAACAGGGAAAGAACCTGTCCCAAATATCTCAAAGATTATGTTACAGATTTTGAAAACAAAGACACAAGTTTTGGCTCAATAGATTATTGCTACAAAATTTATGGAGCTCCACAAAGTTATAGAGAGGCCCTAGAATCCCCGTTTGCTTCAGATTGGAAGCAGGCAATGAATGATGAATTCAAACAAAATGACACATTTGAACTTGTTAAATTACCAGAAGGTAAAAGTACAGTTGGAGGTAAATTGGTGTTTGTCATTAAAAAAAGATGCGGAAGGAATAAAGTCTCTGAAGGCCCGGTATGTGGCAAAAGGGTTCAACCAAATAAAAGGGGTAGATTATCAAGAAACTTTCTCCCCAACAGCCAACATTACATCACTCCGAGCATTGATGCAAGCTGCTGTTCAAAATGACCTCATTATTGTCCATCAAATGGATGTTAAGGCCGCCTACCTTCATGCGCCTATTGACACCGAGCTATATTTGGAACAGCCCGACGGTTTGCGGTTAAATCGGATAACGATGATCTACTAGTGTACAAACTCAAAAAATCAATATATGGTCTAAAACAATCTGGCCGGAATTGGAACAGAGTATTACATGATCATCTGATTCGTAATAGTTTTGTCCAGAATTCAGCTGACCATTGCGTGTACAAGAAAAGTACAGATGATTGTGTCATACTCTTAATTGTTTGGGTTGATGACCTTATTATAGCTGCAAGTAATATAACATTGTTGAACCACTTTAAAGAATCTATGAAAAAGCAATTGAAGATGAAAGATTTGGGTAAAATTTCTCTGTTTCTAGGAATTGAATTTAGTCAAACTCATGGTAAAATTAAAATGAGCCAGAAAAGGTGCATCACAAAAATGTTAGAAAAATTTGACATGGTAGAATGTAAAACAAGGAACACACCTTGTGAATTAAAATTGGACAATAATCCACATAATGATGAATGCTCTGATTCAAGGAAATACAGAGAGATTGTGGGAAGCCTTATCTATGATGCGACAAGCACTCGACCTGACATTGCTTGGGTAGTTGGTAAACTCTCCCAACATCTCTCTGATCCTAGAAATAAACATACGACTATGGCCAAACATGTTCTTCGATACTTAAAAGGTACTATTGATTACGAACTGGTTTACAAAAAAAGAAACGGAAGGGCCCCTCCAGTTAATTGCTTTTAGTGATTCGGATTGGACATCATCCATAGAGGATAGGAAGAGTACTACTGGCTACTGTTTTAGCTGAACCGAGGGTGGGGCTCTTGTGTCTTGGAAATCTAAAAAGCAATCCACCGTTTCCCTGTCTACATGCGAAGCCGAATACATGGGCTTGTCAACCACTTCTCAAGAAAGCTTTTATTTGACTCAGTTATTAAAGGACATGGACACCCATGGACACCCAAAACTCACATAAAATGTAATAATATTTGAAGATAATCAAGATGCTATTTCTCTATGTAAAAACCCTGTCAATAGACAAAGATCAAAACATATAGACATAAGGTTATAGTATATGTATGTTGAAGCTCGCTCTGTTTGTCAAAAAGACGCATGTTCGTGTACGCTATTGTTTGTCTTATAATACAAGCTTATATCTTAACACATTGTTTATTAATTGATCACCTCAGTAGACAGACTGAGAATATGAATGCAACAAAAATATTTGGTCAGCCCATTTCGCAGAGTATAAAAGGGAGGATACCTCCAAATTTTTGTCATTTCACCTTTAGCCAGAGATGGATCAACATCACACCTGTGAAGAGTGCCAGAAAATGTTCACAAAGAAATGTAATCTTTATCGGCATAGGAAGACTATCCACAGGGCTGGAATCTACCAGTGCGTGGGGTGTCCAAGAACGTTTAACAGAAAAGACAACCTAAAAAGACACCAGATTCACCACTCACTACGGGAGCTACAACAATCATACAGAAGAGAAGAACGCAAAAAAAATAAATAAATAAATAAATAAATAAATAAATAAACCAACCAAGTTAAACCAATGGAACTGTCAAAAACGTACCAGGTGAATAACCATAAACCAACCAGAAACCTGTGGGTACCAGCGCCACCAACGGAAATGCCTCGTACAGTAATGGCCGGAACAGGCAATACACCAGAACCAAAGCATAATCCAACAACGAAGGCGCACGAAGAGAAGAACTACGTATTGGTAGAACAAAGTTTACTGGAAAGCCTATTATATCGAAAGCATTTGGTGCACAGAGAACCAAACGAGCTTGCTACAATGGACCTGGATAGAGAAATGAGAGAGATCCTAGAATCCTGAACGATGAACGAGAACGAGAAGATTCTTCAATACAACCAGATTTTACAAAGATACAGAGAATTCTACAATAAAACTTTACAGCCAATAACGATCAAGATACAGAACCAATGATGATAAGGGATAGAATGAAGCTGAAAGAAAACGAAATGAACGGAACAGACAAAAAATAGTGAAGAGGAGATCGAAATGATGTGAACGAAGATCCAACACACTCAAAATAACAGAAAAAACAGAACAAATATTGAACTACAATGTATATAACAAACAGTGTACAGAAAAGTCAATAAATTTTTAAAATATAACAGAAATTCTTTTTTTTCTTACTAGCAGGGAAGGGGAATACCCTGCGAAATGGGCTGATCAGATATTTTCAGATAAGTATCCTTAAAATGTATCCTTAACAGGTATCCTCAACTGATACGTAGCCATGTCATAGGTATCCTCGAATACCGAAATGAGGCTAAGAGCAGTATGTGCGAGTCACTCGAACGAGCAATTGCTCTATAGCTCATTTGCTCGATGGACTTCGAGTCATTCGAGCAGTATGTGGAGTCACTCGATCGAACAAATGCTCTAAAGCTCATTTGCTCGATGGGATTCGAGTCATTCGAGCAATGACTTTTCAGTAATTGCGCGTTAGCTTATTAGGAGAATTTGGGATAGGTATGTCTTGGGGTAGCCTAGAAGGTTGGGCCAAATAGGTAATAGTATCCTTCGATAAGTATCTTATCAAAAGTATCCACGAAAGGTATCCTCAAATAAAACAATACCAGGCCATAGGTATCCTCAAATACTGAAATGAGGCTAAGAGTCCTATGTGCGAGTCACTCGAGCGAGCAATTGCTTGATAGCTCATTTGCTTGGTAGACTTCGAGTCATTCGAGCAGTATGTGGAGACACTCGATCGAGCAATTGCTCTAAAGCTCATTTGCTCGATGGGATTCGAGTCATTCGAGCAATGACTTTCAGTAACTGTTCACTAGCTTATAAGGGAAATTTGGGATAGGTATGTCCTGGGGTGACCCAGAAGGTTGGGCCAAACAAGTAATAGTATCTTTAGATAAGTATCCTATAAAAAGTATCCTCAAATAATACAATGCCAGGCCATAGGTATCCTCAAATACCGAAATCAGTCGAAGAGCAGTATGTGCGAGTCACTTGAACGACCACTTGCTCTATAGCTCATTTGCTTGATAGGATTCGAGTCATTCGAGCAATATGTCGAGTCACTAGATCGAACAATTACTCTAAAGCTCATTTGCTTGATGGGCTTTAAGTCGTTCGAGCAATGACTTCAGTAACAACTCGATAACTTTTTGGCTTTGGGAAGGATATAGGCTTTTGTTATACACAAGGGAGATAACTCTGCATACAGATTATGGGAAATCAAACAATCTTATTGGTTAGTTAGCGCCAGTAAAGTGAACTGATTGGGTGATATAGATAAATGAAACAACAAGAGTACTCGGAATAGGATCAGAACTAATTAGAACAGACCAGAAAAGCTAAATATAGTAACAATAAGAAAAGCTGTTCCAGCCGATAGGCTCCCTTACTTTACTGGAATATACCCCAGGACAAACGAACATGATTGGGTAGATGAAAACTATTGCATAGGTAGTTAGAAGCAGAGGATTCTGAAAGAATTCGAAATAGTACAACTTGCCGGGTTGTTTGTGGTAATTCTGCGACGTATCTGAAGGTTTGGGGAAAATCCGGGCCAGAAAATTACTCTAGTTCAATCGAACTCCCGGTGGCCTTCGGTACTATAGCACTACGTGCTAAGCTGATAGGATGGGAATCCGTATCAAATAAAGTAGTTTTTGATGATTTGGAGGGATTGTCGGGTTTATTTGGGTAATTCTGCAAACAGGGAAATTACTCTTGTGCAAAGGAACATACCCTCCGAACATACCACTGTCCCATTAGAAGCCTTTGGGTAACATAGCAACCACGTGCTACCATAGAAACCAAGGTGGCGGCTCCAGTATACAAAATGGCCGACGGAAACACGTATCACCCTAACAACACGCGCTACGAATGCGCACTAACACCACGTATCACTATGGGGATGATGTCACAAGACGGCCGCTCACATGGGCTACCATGACATCCAAACATGACGTAATTGGGTCACGTGACATGACGTCACTTTCGGGTTTCCCCCGGGGTCCTCCCAATGGGGCACGATCCACCCCTCTCCCTCTCCTACTACTAATACCATTCCATCCACCGAAAACGATATTTACATTTTAATAAAAAAAAACCTGGAGAATAAAAAAGCACAAGACAAGATGGGCATCACGAGTGAACACACAAAATATGGAGCTGAGTATTTGACACCAGCACTAACTGAGCTCTTCAATGCAGTTCTTTTAACTCATGTTATACCACAAGCATTTAAAAATGGAATCCTTCATCCACTCATGAAGAAAATCGGTAAACCCAAAAATCTACCATCCAATTATCGTGGAATAACTGTTTCTAGTATCATCAGAAAACTATTTGAAATCGTCATCATTACAAAAATAAAACACATCTTTCGAAGAAACCAAGGTGACTTACAGTAAGGTTTCACTGCGGGAGTTCCCCCTGTCTTCACTTCTTTTATTCTGATGGTATGCTTGATTGATAACAATGAAAACAATATTGACTCCACCATTCTTTTACTGGATGCAGAAAAAACTTTTGAACGTGTATGGCATGATGGTATTTTCCGGAAACTAGCAGTACTGGGTATGCCTTGTGACTACTGGCTGCTGTTGAGAGACTGGTACGGGGGCTTTAAAGCCCAAGTGTAATGGGAAGGAATCTTGTCATCACCTTTCAATGTTTACCAATGTAGGCTACACTTCAAAGCAGCTCTCTATCTCCGCACCTGTGTAAAATGGTGACTGCAGAAATCACAAACGAAATCTCAGCTCAGCATATTGGCACTGTATGATGCCCTCTTCCTACCTGGCAGGTGATATGGCAGCAATTGCCGAGACCACCTCTTCAGACTTGAATAAGATGGTTAATACCATTGAAGATGGTATAAATAAAGATCGGATTTCAATTAATACTTCCAAATCAGCCACCATTCAGTACAAATCTGACCAACACAAATCAAAGAAATTACCTGACACTGATATTACTTTAAATGGTGAGAGAAGTGAAGTAAATGCTAGCAGCTTACTCTTGGGCATCACTCAATCTTCAGAGCATAAGGTAAATCAACACAGAGCTGAGGAGAGAATAGCTTGTGCAGCACGTACACTGCATGCCCTCCTTTGAGTAGGCCTTCACAGCAGAAGCGGTTTGAATCCAGCTTTCATTCGGAAAATCTGGCTCATTTGCATAATCCCTCACCTGTTGTATGGTACCGAACTATGGGCTTTTGATTGTAAAACTATAAAGCTGATGGAACAGTGGCAGAAGAAGGAACTAAGAAGAATAATTGAAGACCTTCCGAAACGAGCTGCAACAAAAGCTGTTTATGGCCTGATTAGAACTGGGCCAGTAGAAGCACAGATTCACATCAGAATGCTTAGCGGTACTCTCCTGATAAACATGATAAAAAAAATTCAGAAAATACAGAGTATAGAATCATTTTGCGTCAAGCAGCTCTGGAGTCCATCAACTCCAAAAGCCGGTTCGTACTAATTCAGAATGCTTTGAAGAAATACAGATTGCCGTCCACACATAACTCATTATAGTGCATGTGCACCAGATACAATAGCATGGAAGAAGAAAATTACCTTGGCGGTCACTGAACGCTGGGAGGAGTATCACCAATAATGAAGATCACTACAGAGAAATGTCTACATTAAGATTTTTGGTATTCCTCCTCACATAACCTGCAAAGGGCAGCTTTTATTTGATCATCTTGTATTTATTTATTTATTGGTAATCTTGTAAGACACAGTCATCCCAACGACACAATGAAAGACAGAATTAATCTAAACTTATATGTGGCTGCTACCATCTCCAGGTCCACAACAAATTGTTCAACCGACATCACTAAATCGACGCCACTCAAGTATGGGTACGTTTCAGTGATCTATTCCGGTTTACTTGGTTTACTATTCCATGTAAACCTAAACTGTGGTTTAATAAACCCAGTTGAACGATACGTTTAATACGAATACTATTCCACAAAAAATCCCTGATTGATGTCGCTATGAAACGCGAAGCATGAAGGCATTGTTAGGAGGGGGATATCCAAAGCGTGGGAAACATATCCCTGCTATCATTTTTAAACAGTCTTAGAAAACCATCATTAAAAATGTCCTCATAAGAAACTTCCCAGTGATGGTGTCAGAAATTGCGTTACTACTATAATGGAAATAAAATGACCAAAAAGGATCTTCTGAAAGTTGTAACAATTTTTCTGAGAGAAAAAAACCCGAATATTTTTGAAAAGTCACTTTTATGGGCTAAATAAACGTTATTAACTATTTTATAGTTTCTCTCTCTTCAGTTATATTATAGCATTTTTCATGAACCTTGTACTGTTTATTTCTTTTTCGACACTCGAAATCAGAATATTGTTTTACTGTTGTTGTGCGAGGCGTAGAACTTTTATGTGCGTTCCACTGCGCATGTCAAGAATAGAATGATAAATCATGCAGATAACCCTGCTCTCAAGGAGGTTTAGTTGGCTTAATCCAGAGTAATAAACCAGAATATAAACCGCTCAGTGAAACAACCTGGTACTTATACGCCCATTTATAAAAATGGTCGTATTATGTTATCAGCCTGTCCGTCTGCCCGTCTGTCTGTCCGTCTGTCTGTCTGTAAACAATTTGGTTTCCATTCATTTAAAGTCGAACGCCTTGACGGATCGACATCAAACTTTCAGAAGTTGTTTTTAGCAATAAAATACAGGTCAGATTCGATATTGGTGTTTCTCAGTCAATCTGCTGCAGAGATATGGCCCTTTGAAAACACAATTTTTCTAAAAAAAAATTGGTTTCCGTTCATTTAAAGCTGAACGCCTTCACAGATTGACACCAAATTTTTCAGATGTTGTTTTTAGCAATGAAATGCAGGTCAATTTCGATTTTGATGTTTCTCAGTCCGTCCGCTGCAGAGATATGGCCCTTTGAAAGCACAATTTTTCTAAAAAAAATTGGTTTCCGTTCATTTAAAGCTGAACACCTTGACGGATTGACACCAATTTTTTCAGATGTTGTTTTTAGCAATGAAATACAGGTCAAGTTCGATATTGGTGTTTCTCAGTTCATCCGCTGCAGAGTTAATTCCCTTTGAAAACATAATCTTTCGAAAAAAATTGGGTTTCCCTTCATTTAAAGTCGAACGCCTTGGCGGATCGACATCAAACTTTCAGATGTTGTTTGTAGCAATAAAATACAGGTCAAGTTCGATATTGGTGTTTCTCAGTTCATCCGCTGCAGAGTTATGGCCTTTTGAAAACACAATTTTTGAAGAAAAAAATTGGTTTCCGTTCATTTAAAGCCGAACGCCTTGACGGATTGACACCAAATTTTTCAGATGCTGTTTTTATATGCCCGTTTGAAAAACGGGACGTATTATGTGAATGGTCTCTCCACCCGTCTGTCTGTCTGTCCGTCCATGGACACATTTCTTTTCCAGACGATAACTTTAGTTGTAATGGTTTGAGCTGAGTTACTAAATTTGGCATGTGGATTTAGTATGACAAAATACAGGACGGGTTCGATTTCCGTTTATAGCGGTCCATTTGCAGTAGAGTTATGGCCCTTTATTTATGGGAATTTAGCCCAACTTCTCGTTTCCGGACGATAACTTTAGTTTGCCGTGACTGATGTATTTCAAATTTTCAGTTTTTTGTTTTTGAACAAAATACAGGTCAAGTTCGAATATGGGGTTGGTCCGAACAATTTTCACCCTCACCCCCATCCTTACCCCAACCCTTCAAAAATACAAAACGGGCGTATAATGTCCCGCTAGGCGGTGCTCTTGTTATTCCATGTGTCTGTGCATGCTCACAATAATCCAAGTGAACCGGAATAGCTCACTGAAACATAGGGATACCCTATGTAAACTTTGTAAAAACGGTGAGACTACTTACCGAGAATTACCGAGAATAACCGAGAAAAACAAAATTAAAGATGAAAATAAACGTTTGTTGCCAGCATATAGACACTCTATTTATTTAAAAGTTAGAAAGAAAACAAATTTTAAACTTTCCAAGTCTATGGTGAAGGGGATTATGTATTAATCCCTGCATTGGACTACGAACCGAGAAGAGACTACTTACCGAGAACAAAACAAAATAATATTTTAAAGATGAAAATAAAAGTTTATTGTTAGCGTATAGGGCATGTATGTACTCTGTATTTTGTAAAAGTTAGTAAGAAGACAATTTTAAACCAGCCAAGTCTATGATGAAGGAGATTATTTATTAACCCCCGCATTCTGCGTCAGTAGTATGACTCTTATGTTCGAGGACTCATTTGCAGGACCTCTGTGCCATGTTGTGTTGTCATGGAAACCCGTGTGAGCAGCCACCTTGTGACGTCATCCCTATAGTGATACGTGGTGTTAGTGCGCATGCGCAGCGCATGTTGTTATGGTGATATGTGTTTCCGTCATCCATGTTATATCCAGGAGGCAGCCGCTTTAGTTTCTATGGTAGCACCTGGTTGCTATGTTGCTTAAAACCTTCTTATGGGACAGGGATATGTTCGGAGGGTATGATCGATTGAATAGAGGTAAATCTAATTGCCACAAACAACCTGACAATACCTCCAAATCATCAAAATGCACCCAAAACAACCGAAACGTTCTTGTATTTCCCATTTTATCGGGTTAGCACGTCCTCCTATTGTACCGAGGGGGCATCGGTACTATAGGACGACGTGCTAACCCGATAAAATTCGATTGAATAGGGGTACATCTAAATACCCAAGTAGGCCCGGCAATTGTTTACTTGGCTCGGATTTCCCCCAGAATCCTTTTTGGGCCGCCATACCGTATATTTTAATGGTAGCACGCAATGCTATAGTGCAGAAGGGGGTCCTGGGGGTAAATTCGATTGAACTATAGTAAATCTAATTACCATAAACAACCCGATAATTGTTTACTTGGCTCGGATTCGTGCAGAATCCTCGGTTTCTACCTCTGTGTCTACAAGCTATGTTACGACTTCTTTGTTCTATTTATTCCGACTTCCCTAAACATGTGTACACATTACAGGTAGCACATAGGAACATGCTGGATGTGCTGATACATGCTTATGTGAAAATGCACAATGTGACACATTGTGCACTAGCACATAGGCACATGCTGGATTCGCTGATATGTGCTTATGTGAAAATGCACAATGTGACACATTGTGCACTAGTACATAGGAACATATGGGTATTTGAAGGTACCTAGGACCGGGTTCCTATACAGCTCCTACATGGCCCCTAGCTCCTATATAGCTCCTAGTGTCTATACAGGTAGTCTTACAATGTTATCTCCAACTATCTGTCCTATGATTTGGCTATATTGTATTCATCCAGTACTATAGTTGTGCACCAGTCTTGTGCCATTACCACCTTGTTCCATAAGTATTCCGATGACCTGCTTATGTCATGTGTACACATTACAGGTAGCATATGGGCACATGTTGGATGTGCCGATATGTGCTTATGTGAAAATACACAATGTGACACATTGCACACTTGCACATAGGCACATGCTGGGTGTGCCGATATGTGCTTATGTGAAAATGCACAGTGTGACACATGGTACACTAGCACATAGGCACTTACAGGTATTTGAGGATACCTATGACATACCCCTGAAGGTTTTTAAGTAACATAGCAACCACGTGCTACCATAGAAACCATGATGGCGGCCTCTAGTATACAAATGGATGACGGAAACACGTATCACCCCAACAACACGCGCTGTGCATGCTCACTATAAGGATGACGTCTCAAGATGTGCGCTCACGTGGGTGACCATGACAACACAACATGATGCCACTGGGCCACATGACATGACCTCACTTCCGAGGTCCTGCACCGATGCCCTGCAAATGAGTCCTCAAACATACGAGACATACTACTGGCGCCGAACCGCAATGAAAGTCCAACAATAAAGGTTACTGACATACATCACAACCATCCTATGAGGATATATTATCAGGATAAATTTGCCTGCCAACTTCTCGGTCCTCAGTGGAAGGACTCTGTTGCGATTTCGGTGACTGGAAATGGGAGTTGTCTATTTAACTCTACGTCAGTTGCTTTGTTTGGAGATGAGTCTCCTTCCACGGAACTAGAGTTCGTACATGTGTTGAGTTGACTTTGAATAAGTCTTTTTACGAGGAGGCTCACAAAAATACATGGGTACCTAACGTCCATAAAACCTATATATCGATGCCGACATTGTGTCCTGTGCCAAGGTTGAATGTCGTCCAGCATGATCCTCAGCCTGGACAATACACAGTGCTTTGACAGGTGTGATTGGTCGACCTATCAAGTCGGTGTATCCTACACAAAAACAAACTTAGACCAGCCAAAGTCTATGGTGATGGGAATTATTTATTAATCTCGTATTCACGCCGAGAAGAGACTACTCACCGAGAAACGAAAGTAATTTGTTGCATGAAATTACATGCAGTCAGTGTTAATTAACAATCACAATCTTGCACTTGGGGAGTAGTCTCTTCTCGGTTCGGGGGCGAATTCGAGATTGATAAATAATCCTCAT
Organism: Pictodentalium vernedei; assembly: GCA_031216915.1. Classification (NCBI taxonomy): domain Eukaryota; kingdom Metazoa; phylum Mollusca; class Scaphopoda; order Dentaliida; family Dentaliidae; genus Pictodentalium; species Pictodentalium vernedei. The sequence goes on along the minus strand of CM062290.1, from coordinate 259,868,614 downwards.
CACCATAGACTTGGCTGGACTAAATTTGACTTTTCTTATTGTTTACACAATATAGAGTACCTATATTCTAACAAATAATATTTATTTTCGTCTTTATATATTATTTTGTTTTGTTCTCGGTTCTTCTCAGTTGTTCTTGGTAAGTAGACTTATCCTGTAAAAATGGAATAGAGGTACAGAAAACATTTTCTTCTCTCGTGTGCCGCATTAACTCGACACTGAGGAAATCCATTTCTTCATTATTCAGAACCATAGAGGCAGAAATCAGTCTCCAAGATGCTTCATTCCAGGCTTCATCTCTCTCTTATGATCTCATCCTTCAAGCTCTGCTCGAACCACTGCATGGCTCCCTTTCTTTTCTTGACTTCGACTGTGAAAATCAGACAGAACAATTTTCTAGAAGTCTCATATTAGATTGCATTAAGTTCATAAATTTAATCGAAGCCACAGGAACAAAAATGGTCAAAACAAAACTGCCAAGACCAAATCAACTCTCATAAACATTTTTCACTTTATGCAGTATTATCTATTGATACTGATGCTCCTGTAAAATAGGAGGAATATGCAGAATACAGATACAGCAATGTCACCGCCAGCTCTCCGTAGACTTTAGTTTCTGTTGTTTGTTCAAACAGCTTTGTTACGGCTCCATTGCTTTTCGGTCTCGCGCGATTCGGCCCCAATAATTTTTGTGTGCTATTCGGCCTCGTATTGAGCCGAAAAGCGCAGCTTTCGAGGCCGAATGGCGTCCCAAATAAATTATTTCACTTAAACTTTTTGACAATTATTCATTTATTTTTTGTCATGTTCGGTGATTATTTTAAAATACAGTTATTTTTTAGTTTTTATATATGCATTTAATTTTTTTTTTCACACCGTCAGTTTTTCAGTCTGTGTATTTCCCATTAAACTGTTTTCTCAAGATGAATGAATAGTTTCAGCGCACTAAAAGCGCACAAGGACGGTATGGGTTTTAAATCCCTTGCGTCATGAATAACTTTATTTGAATATGAATCCACGAGAGTCTACTAATAAATAATTTACAACTTAAAGTCAAAGCTAAAAAATCCCAAAGTAGGGCTGTAGTAGGAGAATTATTTTTCAATTATTTGCTTTAAAGCACCAATTTGTGTTTTCCAGTAAATAACTGAAAAATAATTTTTATATATAGTTTCAAGTGCTAAGGCTAAGTAATCATAAAGTCGCGCTTTAGTAGTAGAATTATTTTGCAATTGTTTGCTGCAAAGCACCAATTTGTGTTTTGCAGTAAATAACTGTAAACTAATTTTTATATATAGTTTTCAAGTGCTAAGGCAAAGTAGTCATAAAGTAGTGCTTTAGTAGAAGAATTATCTTGCAATTATTTGCTGTAAAGCACCAATTGGTGTTTTCCAGTAAATAACTGCAAAATAATTTTATAGTTTCTAGTGATCCAGTCGGAGTGCTAATGTATATGTAGTAATTGCTTTCCAGTAAATAATTTACAACTGAAAGTCAAAGCTGAGTAATCATAAAGTAGTACTTTAGTAGTAGAATTATTTTTCGGAACAGTCAATCAGATAAATTGTTTTCCAAACAATGTGCTTATTATTTGCAATTCCAGTTACCTGCTTGTTTGATATTCAATGTATGTCTACATTGTTTGAAAAGCAATTCATCATAAAGATTACATTGTTTGGAAAGCAATTCATCATTAAGATTTCTCAAAAATCACTTTATTCCACCTTCGTCCTATAGACAGGGGAGTTAATCTGTCACACTATCAAATTATTAATAGCTCATAACAATGTTCGCACCTCTTTGTAACGAAACGTAATATCTGTGAAAATGTAGTTATGTACAATTTTGTCGATTCTATATCAAAATATTATAAAAAATGAAACCTGTAAAGTGTTTATATTTTGTTCTTTCCCATGAACATGGAATAAAACGCCATTGAAAGAACCTGAATAATCCCCGAGGCCGAAAAGCTCCAAACCCCGGGACCGAAAAGCATTGGGCCGAAGAGCGCAGGGCTGAAAAGGGCGAGGCTGAAAAGCAATTATCCCTTTGAAACTGCAGATGGAACACACTCTTTTTGTAGGATTTTGTCGCGGATGACCTTGTAGCTTCATCTCGCTGTTCGACGTGTGGAGATGATTGCTTTCAGCTGCCTTCGGCCTGCCTTCACAGGTTGTTGCCGATTGCAGTTTCTCCTGAAGGCTGGAAATAGTTGCAGGTCCACTTTGACCCGAGAGACAAAACTACTGTGTATGAATGCACTTGAGAATTTCTTCTTTCAATGAATTTTGACTTTTCTTTCCAAATGTCGAGTTGTCATATTGTCTATTCCGACCCCCCCCCCCCCCCCCCACCCCCAGCGATGTAAATAAACACTCAATAAAACAAAATAAAGTGAGTGACTTTCAATTTTCAAGTTCCTATTACAGTTAGTGTGCCTATAAAGGGTCACTCGTAGTTTCGTGTATTTCTTTCATCTTTAAGGGCCTATATAAGTACTAATGTAATGAAATTTTGTTTATTTTGAAAATTCTCACCTCTGATATTCCTTCAATTCAAATTAAATATACACAAAGTATACATCAAACTGAAGGTTGGAATGTATAGAACTCGAAACACATGTGTAATCAACTCATAGTGTCGACTGTAGGCACCACTGGTTCCTGGAAGTCTGCTGCCGAATTCGCACCAGAACTGATAATTTAATAATATTTCACGAAAACAACTTGTGGCCAAATGTGCTTTGCATATCTAAGAACAAAGCTAGGGGATAAAAACTCTTCAAAACACGGCGACAGAGCTGCATTGGGGAAAATTCCAAAGCCTTTGCTTTTGTTTACGTATGAGTATACTTTTGATTTCCGGTCGACGTCATCGGACAGAAAAAGCATGTAAAAACAACGCCGTGTAAAATCAAATAATGAAAAAGATCGCCTTCATACAGTATACTGTTATTAGATAGAGATTGCACAGTTGCCATATTCAATGCAAGGTATCATGATACCTGTTGAAATTCTTAGAATTACGATTTTGTTTTTCGATGGAAATTCGTGGTAACGAGTGATTTGCACATGTCTGTCGAGCATGGAAACCGTCTTCCGTAAAAAATGCAGACAATGTTGTCCTTTTCCAAAATGCAGTTCTGTCACTGTATTCGAAAGTGTTTTGAATGCCTAGCTTTGTTCTTGGATATATGAAGCACATTTGGCCACAAGTTGTTCTGATGAAATATTATTTTATTATCAGTTCTGGTGCGAATACGGTAGCAGACTTCCAGGAATCAGTGGTGCCTATAGTCAACTCTATGAGTTGATTACATGTGTGCTTTGTGTTCTACACATCCCAACCTTCATTTTGATGTATAATTTGTGTATATTTAATCTGCATTTCAGGCATATGAGAGGTGAGAATTTCAAAATAAACAAAATTCCATTACTTATATAGGCCCTTAACTTTGTATGTAAGTTGTAAACAAACTTTCCCCGAAAGTTTGTATGTGGAGGCAGTTATAATACTTATCAATATCATTATCTAGCTGGATTTATTTGTGTTGAATAGCTCATTGTTTCAGAAAATTAGATCGTTTGACCAGGCCTTTATATTACTCCAAATTGAGGGCTGTGAAGGCTGAGCCCAAATTAGGAAATGGGTACCAACAGCCTGTAACATTCTAAAATAAAGATATTTTTTAAGAAATATTTTTGCATGATGCAAAATAGGTCTATCACTGAAAGGTGTAGTCCGAGTCAGGGAAAAGTGTAGACAGGAATTTGAAAGTTCAATAAAAATTTAATGCCGCCGTCCTTGTGGATCAAATTCTCAATATAAACTTTATGTTACTCATGTTTGAGGGAGATGAAAAAAAAATGAAAAGTATTTTGTTTTTTGGAGGGTTTATTTTAGAAAAATCGTTTAAAAACTCACTAAAAAGTGTAGACAGAAAGCCGAGTTCAGCTGTGATTTAGTAAAATCATTGATTTAAATCAAAAATTTACAAATATTCAGGTATATTTTCAAAACAACATGGAAATAACCTGAAACAAGTTGGAGTTCATATTAACTGTTGAAATACAGTAATTAGCCCTTGTTTATGACAGAACTAATCCCACTGTGTCTTGACTACTGGAACATGTTACTTAAATGTTCCTGAATAAGTTTTATAAGTTTATACAATTTTCAGCTAATGTGAATAAAATCATATTAAAATGAACATAGATTTTAAACCATACATACATATTCTTTCAATGAACCTGTCAAAAATGCTAAATCAACTCTGAGAACAGGGATCAGTGATTTAAAAATGTTGCAAGTAGCAAAATGATTTTCAAGAAGTCATGTTCTTTCAAGCAATGCTGTAACAATGAGAAAATGTATTAAAGTTTCCATGATTCCTCTCTGTTTCCACCTCTGCTGTCTTTTCTGTGCCATTTGTTTTCAGAAATTCTTCCCCTCCTACCACCCCAAAGACTGAACTACTTAACACAGGTAAATATTTTACTATCAGTTATTTGTGTCCATTATTTGGAAGCCTTTTATACAAACTGCTGTCAATACACTCGGTCCCTCTTATCTGAAGGAATCATGTGGGAAAAATATCCTCTGGTGAATAATGTATAGTATGGAAATAAAAATCATATTAATTGATTTAAATTAAAAAAAACTCTGAACCACTGATTGGAATCTTTTGATGTTTGGTGTACAGCATCCATATAGGGGGTTAGACACAAGTTTGTTAATATTAAGCCCCTTGGTTCATATTTGGGTGCAGTACACTACAGGTGCACAAATTTTAACTTAGGGCAATATGTGGAATAATCTTTAAAAATCTTCTTCAGAACAACCATTCGGAATCTTTTAACTGGTTGAGGTCTAGATTATTTTGGGTGGAATCAATGAATATGTTATTCAAAAATTGTTTTATTACAAATTATTGGAGAGCACCAAAAGGTGCTCTCCTATAATTTGTCATAAAACTACTTTATATAAACAAAATATTATTTTCGTTTGACTGAATATGAAGCATTAGCAGGGAAAATGTCAGCTTTTGCTCTGGTACCCTCATTTTTAGCTTAACTTAAAGTCAAGATAAGCTATTGCCATCACTCATATGGGAGTCTGTTAGTCTGAGTCTGTTAGTCTGTGAGTCTACACATTTTCCTTTAGCACAGGCTACACCCTGTAGTTCTTGTCTGATCATCACGAAATTTCATATGCAGGTTTGAGGTCATGTCTAGATGAGAACACCCCCTTTTGGTCGCAATCTGTCAACCGTGACGACTGCCACAGCCCAAAACCCGAAAACCTTTAGCACAGTCTACAGGTGGTATTTATGGAGGGATTTCATTGTAACTTGGTAGGTTGACTTCATATAAAGTCTAGATGAGAACATCCCGTTTTGGTCACGGTTGGTCAACTGTGACGGCTAGAGGGGCCCAAAGCCAGAAAACCTTTAGCACAATCTACAGGTCATATTTATGAAGGGATTTCATTGTAACTTGGTAGGATGACTCCAAATAATGTCTAGATGAGAACGTCCCCTTTTGGTCTCCTCTTTTGGTCAAGATCATTCAGCCGTGACGGCTGCCCAAGCCCAAAACCTGAAAACCTTTAGCACAGTCTAGAGGTTGTATTTATGGAGGGATTTCATTATAACTTGGTAGGTTGACTCCATATAATGTCTAGATGATAACGTTCCCTTTTGGTCACGATTGGTCAACTGTGACGGCTACAGGCTTCCGAAGCCCGAAAACCTTTAACACAGTCTACAGGTCATATTTATGAAGGGATTTCATTGTAACTGGATAGGATGACTCAAGATAATGCCTAGATGAGAAAGTCCCCCTTTGTTCGCGATCATTCAACCATGACTGCTGGCCGAGCCCAAAACCTGAAAAACTTTAGCACAGACTATAGGTCGTATTTATGGAGAGATTTCATGGTAACTTGGTAGGATGACTCAGTATAATGTGACTGATTAATGTCTTGATGAGGACATCCCTTTTTGGTTGCGATTGGTCCACTGTGATGGCCACACAGTCCCAAAAACCTTTAGCACAGTCTACAGGTTGTATTTATGAAGGGATTTCATTGTAACTTGATAGGGTGACTCGCTTTGGAATAATTTCACTGTAACTTTGTAACTTTCGTTGACATACTGTGAGGGCCACATTAACCCACCCCTCACTTTTTTAGTACAGTGTACACCTCATATTATTTTTATTGAAAACATAGTATACTTGGAACAGAAATTAACATATTCCCAATTATCACAATTCTTGACTTATTTCATAATCCTTTCATAAACATTGAACATTATCCTTTTCATCAAACACAACACGCAGACAAGTTAAGCTACAATGTCATTGACACTTTTATTCTGAAAGCCCTGATAGTGGTTTCAAGCACTCAACAAGTTAATTTTGGTATACATCATTGTTATGAGGGGAAGATTTAAATTTGTTCAATTCAAGTCCCTCAGTTAATATTTGGGCTTCCTATGGGGACTGGAATTTTAGTCTCATGCAATATTGGGGAATAATCTTTAAAAATCTTCTTCTTCAGATCCACCTCTCAGAATCTTTTAATATATGGTATACAGCATCCTTATGGGGGAGGGGGGGGATTTAAGTCCTTTGAATAATATTTAGGCTCTCTATTGGAGCCCAAATGTTTAATTACTGCAATATGAGGAATATTCTTTACAAATTTTCTTCTTACAAACTCCTAATCAGAATCTTTTGATATATGGTATACACCTTTCTTAGGGTAGTCAGATTCAAGTTTGGAAAAATCAAGTCCCTGGGTTAATATTTGGGCTCCGTATTGGAGCCCAAATGTTAACTTAGTCCAATATGAGGAATAACCTTTAAAAATCTTCTCCAGAACCACTACTCACAATCTTCTGATATATGGTATACAGAATCCTTACAGGGTCATAATTTAAGTTGCTTTATATCTAGTACATTGGTTAATATTTGGGCTCTCTATGGCAGTGCAAATTTTAACAAAGTGCAATATGGGGATTAATCTTTAAATATCTTCTTCAGGTTCACCACTCAGAATCTTCTGATTATGGTATACAGCATCCTTATGGGGGTCTGATTCAAGTTTGTTCAAATCAAGTCCTCTGATTACTATTTGGGATCCCTATTGGAGCCCAGATTTTTACTTGGTGCAATATGGCAAATATTCTTTAAAAATATTCTTTTCACGAAGCAAACCGTCAGTTAGAATCTTTTGACTCAAGTTTGTTCAAGTTAAGTCCTAGGTTGATATTTGGACTCCCTAGTTTTGCATTACTGGAAATCTGGATATTATTTATGTGGTAATATCCCACAGAAAATCATCTGGCATGGACAACAGAGTTTTAAATAATTAAATAACTTCATTCCTCTGTAGCGTTGACTAGCTATAGATGCTAATTAAATCCTTCTTTAAACAACCTTGGTCAGGTGCGCACCTTGGGCCCCATAGGGCTTCTTGTTAAATTTTGTTATTGCACCTCATTACTGTATTCACATGTTAAAATTAGCAATTTTGGGAGTGCTTTCTCAACCCTTGAACATGTTACCCATACCATTCAACGGGGTTCAGTTCTGAGAATTTCTGTGTTTAATCTTTATGCTATATTGGGTACATAATTATTATGGTCAGTTATTTGACTAAGCATCGACTATGACAACCGATTTGTTGATTCTGCAGGCCTCGAAATAAGAGGCAAACGCTCGTACCGTTCGCCTATCGGTTACGCAGATTTGTTTTCAGGCGAATACTCGATTGGTTAACCAAAAACTGTGCAAAGTTAGTTGTTACTGGATGAGAAAAGTTTTCAACGTGTTTCCTCCCATTGATTTAAAAGAAGCACTGCAGTGAACAAAACGAGAAGAAAATCTCGTGGTTATCATACAGCGTGTTTCAATCATTACTGTACTTGTGGGGGTATAAATCTATATTATTAGCGGTACTGAAGATCTGCAGTACCAACTCGCGGCGCCCTCTGGCTCTCGAAACAATTAGGTTCTGCTCCACAGTTTCACACTATTGCACAGGGGTTAAATTCTAAACATAGGGCATATGTTGAAAATAAGGCCATGTAAAATTGAGATATATTTTTAGTATCAGATATATGATTACATTAGGCTTTTTGTTGGACAGGAGAATTTGAAGTTTTGGTCCCAAAGTTGGATTCTGATACATAGGGGTAAATTACCAGATGAATTATGGGAAACAGAGGCTTCGAAAAATTGGCTATTTTTTAGAATGCAATTTTTACACGGGTTTGTTACCAGACAGGTAACTAAAAAAGGAGACGGAAGCATATAAATTTTTTTTTGCATTTTAGAAACAGGGGATGCTCTGTTCCAGGGGTGTGTAGGTGGGGTTGGTGGGAAAATTCTGCTTTTGAGACTACTAGGTGGCTGAAAATGACTGGTTTCGCCATTTTTTCATGCAATTTTTAGCTTAACTTGACATAGTCAAGATAAGCTATTGCCATCACGCGTGCGGAAGTCTGTGATGTCTGTTCACATTTTCCTTTAGCACGGGCTACACCCCGCAGTTCTTGTCTGATCGTCACAAAATTTCATATGCAGGTTTGGGGTCATGTCTAGATGAGAACGTCCCCTTTTGGTCGCGATCGGGCAACCGGTATGGCTGCCTGAGCCCAAAACCCGAAAACCATTAGCACAGTCTGCAGGTCGTATTTATGAAGCGATTTCATTGTAACTTGGTAGGATGCCTCTGTATAGTGCCTAGATGAGAATGTCCCCTTTTGGGCATGATCTATTAACCGTGATGGCTGCCCAAGCCCGAAACCCAAAAACTTTTAGCACAGTCTGCAGGTCATGTTTAATGTGGAGGGATTTCATTGTAACTTGGTAGGATGACTCCTTATGATATCTAGATGAGAATTTCCCCATTTGGGCATGATCTGCCAACCGTGACGACTGCCCGAGCCCAAAACCCGAAAACCTTTAGCACAATCTACAGGTCATATTTATTGAGGAATTTCATTGTAACTTGGTGGGTTGACTTCATACAATGTCTAGATGAGAAAGTCCCCCTTTGGACGTGATTGGGCAACTTTGACGGCTACAGGAGCCCGAAGCCCGAAAACCTTTAGCACAGTCTAGAGGTCATATTTATGAAGCGATTTCATTGTAACTTGGCAGGATGACTCCAAATAATGTCTAGATGAGAACGTGCGATCAGTCACCCATGATGGCTGCCCGAGCCCGAAGCCCGAAAACCTTTAGCACAGTCTACAGGTCATATTTATGAAGGGATTTCATTGTAACTTGGTAGGTTAACTTCATATAATGTCTAGATGAGAACGCGCGATCATTCACCCATGATGTCTGCCCGAGCCCGAAGCCCGAAAACCTTTAGCACAGTCTACAGGTCATATTTATGAAGGGATTTCATTGTAACTGGGTAGGTTAACTTCATATAATGTCTAGATGAGAATGCGCGATCATTCACCCATGATGGCTGCCCGAGCCTGAAGCCCGAAAACTTTTTGCACAGTCTACAGGTCTTATTTATGAAGGGATTTCATTGTAACCTGGTATGTTAACTTCATATAATGTCTAGATGAGAACGTCCCCTTTTGGACATGATTGGGCAACTGTGACAGCTAAAGATGCCCAAAGCCCGAAAACCTTTAGCACAGTCTACAGGTCATATTTATGAGGGGAGTTCATTGTAACTTGGTAGGATGACTCCAAATAATGTCTAGATGAGAACGTCCCCTTTTGATCGCGATCATTCAGCCTTGATGGGTGCCCGAGCCCAAAGACCTTTAGCATAGGTAAAAGGTCATATTTATGAAAGGATTTCATTGTAACCTATTAGGTTGACTCCATTTAATGCCTAGATGATGACATCCCCTTTTGATCGTGATTGGTCAGCTGTGATGGCTACAAGTGCCCGAAGCCCAAAAACCTTGAGCACAGTTGACAGGTCATATTTATGAAGGGATTTCATTGTAACTTCATAGGATCACTCCAGATGATGCCCAGATGAGATTGTCCCCTTTGGTTGCGATCATTCAACCATGATGGCTGCCTGAGCCCGAAGCCCGAAAACCTTAAGCACAGTCTACAAGTCATATTTATCAAGGGATTTCATTGTAACTTGGTAGGTTGACTTCATATAATGTCTAGATGAGAACGTCCCCTTTTGGACATGATTGGGCAACTTTGATGGCTAAAGGTTCCCGAAGCCCAAAAACCTTTAGCACTGTCTACAGGTCATATTTATGAAGGGATTTCATTGTAACTTGGTAGGTTGACTCCAAATAATGTCTAGATGAGAACGTCCCATTTTGGCCGTGATCATTCAGCCTTGATGGGTGCCCGAGCCCAAAAACCTTTAGCATAGGCGAAAGGTTATATTTATAGAAGGATTTCATTGTAACATTGTTAGGTTGACTCCATATAATGCCTAGATGATGACATCCCCTTTTGGTCGTAATTGGTCAACTGTGATGGCTACAGGTGCCCGAAGCCCGAAAACCTTGAACACAGTCTACAGGTCATATTTGGGGATGCTCTGTTCCAGGGGTGTGTAGGTGGGGTTGGTGGGAAAATTCTGCTTTTCAGGCTGCTAGGTGGCAGAAAATGACTGGTTTCGCCATTTTTTCATGCAATTTTTCAGGTTGAAGTCTGGCCTTTGACAATAAATTATTCCACCCACATTCAGATTGTTTATTTCTACTTAGTCAGATAGTGTTATATGTTTTTTGTGGATTTGGGAAATGTAATACATGTTATGAGTTAGATAACTAAGCTACAGAATATTTGCATTTGAAGAGAGTGCATGGAATGTCATATTTGGAAATGCCTGGAAAACTGTGGAGCGGAACCTTAATTTGTAACTTGGCAGGATGACTCCAAATAATGTCTAGATGAGAACGCGCGATCAGTCACCCATGATGGCTGCCCGAGCCCGAAGCCCGAAAACCTTTAGCACAGTCTACAGGTCATATTTATGAAGGGATTTCATTGTAACTTGGTAGGTTAACTTCATATAATGTCTAGATGAGAACGCGCGATCATTCACCCATGATGTCTGCCCGAGCCCGAAGCCCGAAAACCTTTAGCACAGTCTACAGGTCATATTTATGAAGGGATTTCATTGTAACTGGGTAGGTTAACTTCATATAATGTCTAGATGAGAATGCGCGATCATTCACCCATGATGGCTGCCCGAGCCTGAAGCCCGAAAACTTTTTGCACAGTCTACAGGTCTTATTTATGAAGGGATTTCATTGTAACCTGGTATGTTAACTTCATATAATGTCCAGATGAGAACGTCCCCTTTTGGACATGATTGGGCAACTGTGACAGCTAAAGATGCCCGAAGCCCGAAAACCTTTAGCACAGTCTACAGGTCATATTAATTAGGGGATTTCATTGTAACTTGGTAGGATGACTCCAAATAATGTCTAGATGAGAACGTCCCCTTTTGATCGCGATCATTCAGCCTTGATGGGTGCCCGAGCCCAAAAACCTTTAGCATAGGTAAAAGGTCATATTTATGGAAGGATTTCATTGTAACCTATTAGGTTGACTCCATTTAATGCCTAGATGATGACATCCCCTTTTGATCGTGATTGGTCAGCTGTGATGGCTACAAGTGCCCGAAGCCCAAAAACCTTGAGCACAGTTGACAGGTCATATTTATGAAGGGATTTCATTGTAACTTCATAGGATCACTCCAGATGATGCCCAGATGAGATTGTCCCCTTTGGTTGCGATCATTCAACCATGATGGCTGCCCGAGCCCGAAGCCCGAAAACCTTAAGCACAGTCTACAAGTCATATTTATGAAGGGATTTCATTGTAACTTGGTAGGTTGACTTCATATAATGTCTAGATGAGAACGTCCCCTTTTGGACATGATTGGGCAACTTTGATGGCTAAAGGTTCCCGAAGCCCGAAAACCTTTAGCACTGTCTACAGGTCATATTTATGAAGGGATTTCATTGTAACTTGGTAGGTTGACTCCAAATAATGTCTAGATGAGAACGTCCCATTTTGGCCGTGATCATTCAGCCTTGATGGGTGCCCGAGCCCAAAAACCTTTAGCATAGGCGAAAGGTTATATTTATAGAAGGATTTCATTGTAACATTGTTAGGTTGACTCCATATAATGCCTAGATGATGACATCCCCTTTTGGTCGTGATTGGTCAACTGTGATGGCTACAGGTGCCCGAAGCCCGAAAACCTTGAACACAGTCTACAGGTCATATTTATGAAGGGATTTCATTGTAACTTCGCAGGATCACTCCAGATGATGCCCAGATGAGATTGTCCCCTTTGGTTGCGATCATTCAACCATGATGGCTGCCCGAGCCCAAAACCCGAAAATCTTTAGCACAGTCTAAGGTCATATTCATGAAGGGATTTCATTGTAACTTGGTAGGTTGACTTCATATAATGTGTAGATGAGAACGTACCCTTTTGGACACGATTGGGCAACTGTGACGGCTTCAGGGGCCCAAAGCCCAAAAACCTTTAGAACAGTCTACAGGTCATAATTATGAAGGGATTTTATTGTAGCTAGGTAGGATGACTCCAAATAGTGTCCAGATGAGAAGGTTCCCTTTTGGTGACGATCATTCAGCCTTGATGGCTGCCCAAGCCCAAAAACCTTTATCATGTCTGTAGGTCGTATTTATGGAAGGATTTCATTGTAACTTCTTGGGTTGACTCCATATAATGCCAAGATGATGACACCCCTTTTTGGTCGTGGTTGGTCAACTGTGATGTCAACAGGTGCCTGAAGCCCGAAAATCTTGAGCACAGTCTACAGGTCATATTTATAAAGGGATTTCATTGTAACTTCATAGGATCACTCTAGATGATGTCCAGATGAGAATGTTCCCTTTTGGTTGCGATCATTCAACTATGATGGCTGCCCAAGCCTAAAGCCCAAAAACCTTTAGCACAGTCTTCAGATCATATTTATGAAGGGATTTCATTGTAACTTGGTAGGTTGACTTCATGTAATGTCTAGATGAGAACAGCCCCTTTTGGACACCATTAGACAACTGTGTTGGCTACAGGGGCCCAAAGCCCGAAAATCTTTAGCACAGTCTACAGGTGATATTTATGAAGGGATTTCATTGTACCTTGGTCGGATGACTCTAAATAATGTCTAGATGAGAACGTCCCCTTTTGGTCGCGATCATTCAGCCTTGATGGCTGCCCGAACCCAAAACCTTTAGCATAGTCTATTGGTCATATTTATGGAAGGACTTCATTGTAACCCGTAAGTTTGACTCCATATAACGCCTTGATGATGACATCCCCTTTTGGTCGTGATTGGTCAACTGTGACGGCTTCAGGGGCCCGAAGCCCAAAAACCTTGAGCACAGTCTACAGGTCATATTTATGAAGGGATTTCATTGTAACTTTGTAGGATCACTCCAGATGATGCCCAGATGAGATTGTCCCCTTTTGGTTGCGATCATTCAACCCTGATGGCTGCCAAAGCCCAAAGCCCAAAAACCTTTGTCACAGTCTACAGGTCGTATTTATGGAGGGATTTCATTGTAACTTGGTAGGTTGACTTCATGTAATGTCTAAATGAGAATGTACCCTTTGGACGCAATTGGGAAACTGACGGCTACAGGGGCCCAAAGCCTGAAAACCTTTAGCACAGTCTACAGTGCATATTTATGAAGGGATTTTAATGTAACTTGATAGGATGACTCATTTTGGAATAATTTCACTGTAATTTGGTAACTTTTGTTGATATACGTTAACTGTGAGGGCCACATATATTAACTGTGAGGTCATATTAACCCACCCCTCAGATCTTTAGTACAGTGTACACCTCATATTATTTTTATCATAAACATAGCATACAGGGAACAGAAATGAACATATTTCCAATTATCACAATTCTTGTCTTATTTCATAATCCTTTCATAAACATTGAACATTATCCTTTTCATCAAACACAACACCCAAGTTAATCTACAGTGTCATTGACACTTTCATTCAGGTTGAAGTCTTGTCTTTGACAATAAATTATTCCACCCACATTCAGATTGTTTATTTCTACTTAGTCAGATAGTGTTATATGTTTTTTGTGGATTTGGGAAATGTAATACATGTTATGAGTTAGATAACTAAGCTACAGAATATTTGCATTTGAAGAGAGTGTATGGCATGTCATATTTGGAAATGCCTGGAAAACTGTGGAACGGAACCTTAAAGAGCATTCTGCCGTCGGTGTCAATTCTTGAACCAGGAAGTTCCTTATTTGTGTTTGAGTTATAAATACACCATTTTTCAAAAAACTTTTCATTATTTCTGGTTTGTGTGCAATTGTTAGGAATAGTTAACATTCATCAAGTGATATCTCAGCACAGCTGGATGGAAATAAGTGGAAATTTGGAGAAATATATTGATGTAGCCTAATTTCGCACTTGTTTTGAATATTCGTCAAGATTTCGAAAACATTAAGTTAGAGCGCTGCCTTTCCTAAACACCGAGTCTTGTATTCATGGCAAATATATGCAGTTATGGACAGCCTGGTTGTTATTGTTGACCGGAGGTTTGCAGTCATGGTGTTTACTTTTTCAGTTTGGTCATTGGTGTCATGTCTGTATGTCATCCGTCCATCAAGCTGTTAAACGCTTTCATATCTAGAGAGCAACACCCCGCCCCCCCCCCCCCCCCCCCCCAATGCTATGATTATCACTGCTTATTGTTTTACATTTTGATTGTATTTAATAGTGTTATTGGCAGGACCTGGTTAGTCATTGTGGCTGGTGGTAATAACAAAAAATGCTCTCTGAAATGGCTCAGAGAAATGTGAGGGTTGAGGTGGTGTGGTTGTGAAAATCAGGCGAAAACTGGCTGCAAAAGCTATTCGGCAGTCAGAAAGGCCATGTTGTATCTTTTTACTGGTTGAAAATAGAGACTTGTGGTTTTTGTTCATTCAACTCAGGATAGACTCCAGATTATTTTGCCTGAGTGAAATCCAAGGGAAGATCACTCTTGTTTTCTCTTTAAGGTTCCGCTCCACAGTTTCACACAATTGCACAGGGGTTAAATTCTAAACATAGGGCATATGTTGAAAATAAGGCCATGTAAAATTGAGAGATATTTTTAGTATCAGATATATGATTACATTAGGCTTTTTGTTGGACAAGAGAATTTGAAGTTTTGGTCCCAAAGTTGGATTCTGATACATAGGGGTAAATTACCAGATGAATTATGGGAAACAGAGGCTTCGAAAAATTTGCTATTTTTTAGAATATAATTTTTACATGGGTTTGTTACCAGACAGGTAACTAAAAAATGAGGCGGAAACATATAATTTTTTGTTTGCATTTTAGAAACAGGGGATGCTCTGTTCCAGGGGTGTGTAGGTGGGGTTGGTGGGAAAATTCTGCTTTTGAGGCTGCTAGGTGGCTGAAAATGACTGGTTTCGCCATTTTTTCATGCAATTTTTCAGGTTGAAGTCTGGCCTTTGACAATAAATTATTCCACCCACATTCAGATTGTTTATTTCTACTTAGTCAGATAGTGTTATATGTTTTTTGTGGATTTGGGAAATGTAATACATGTTATGAGTTAGATAACTAAGCTACAGAATATTTGCATTTGAAGAGAGTGTATGGCATGTCATATTTGGAAATGCCTGGAAAACTGTGGAGCGGAACCTTAATTTGTTTCGATTCTGAGAAAGACGATTGTCTGTTACAGCTGAAGGGAGCTAACTGGTTTGGTAATACATTTACCGCACGTGTGGTATTAACTCTTGCACTGCGCGAAGCTGAAAATAAGTCTTCAATACAATAAAAAGGAGACATTGAAAATCAAATGAGCTGTTGTTAATTATTTGCATTCCGCCCCTTCTTACCCTTCCAATCCATGATAAAAATTTTCGAACACATTATGGAAATGTCTTTTATTCACCAATGCTGACTTCTTATTTACGTGCTTGTTCCATTTGAATAAACAGCCAGCATGGTTGTGAACATGTGTTTTTCCAAATAAAGTTTTAGTTTGGAACTTTGGATTACATTCTCCGGATTCCGAAATGTAGGGGAAGGTAGATATGATTTACAATTATTTCTTTTCCAATGTTAATCAGAGACTGCAACTCCCATACCCTAAAGTTCAATGTATTCGTAATACAGACGTCCATCGACGGAATTTGACCCCATCCCCACACAATTGCCAAATTTCCACTCCCAGTTCGAGACAAATGTGTTTGGGTTTCTGAAATAATAAGCCACACAGCAAAATAAACAATTAAAATTCTTTAATTTTCATTAGACTTAAAAATCACATAAAGCAAAGAACAACAAATGTTAATGCGTACATACGTGAATGTGTATGTGGGGGTGGGGGAGGGGGGCATGTGTATGTACCTGTTTTGTACTTCGCCTGCCTTGGGTCCCTTATGTCTAAACGCCAAACTAATTTGGGAGGAACTGTAGTTGGGTATGTCAGAAGCTTTGTCAGTATTAATACTTTTAATGCAATGGTTAACCAATAGGTTTATGAAAAAAATCTAGGTAACCGATCAACAGGTTAACCATTGTCAAATGAGGCAACCTGCTGGAAGGTTTATCAAAATCTTGTTATTTCGAGGCCTGATTCTGAAAACTATTTATTCTACAACTTATTTCAGAGGAATTGTCAATTTTTTTATTCCTATTATGTATTATCTCCAAATGTAAACATATTTAGTTCACTTCCTTTTTATGTGTACCCATACTATGTATGGTACACATAATGCCGGCATCCGGGGTGACCATCCGTCGTTCGTCCATCCTTTGTCCATCCATCTGTCCGTCCATCTGTCTGTCTGTCTGTCCGTCCATCTGTCCATCCATCTGTCCGTCCGTCCGTCCGTCCGGCGTGTATCCATTTCTTTGGCATTCAATAACTTGAAAAATATTGCTTGGATTGTAAAGTTACTTTATATTTGTGTTCAGGTTACTGATGTGCCGAGCTGTATAGTTTTGGGTGTAAATCGGATAATTTGATCTGAGATATTAACCCTTTATCCTTCAAATTGAAAATTCCTCCAATCCCTTTAGCATTTGATAACTTGAAAAATATTGCTTGGATTGTCTAGTTACTTTATATTTGTGTTCAGGTTACTGATTTGCCAAGCTGTATAGTTTTTGGTGTAAATCTGATGATTTGATCCCGAGATATGAACCCTTTATCCTTCAAATTGAAAATTCCTCCAATCCCTTTGGCATTCGATAACTTGAAAAATATTACTTGGATTGTCTAGTTACTTTATATTTGTGTTCAGGTTACTGATGTACTGAGCTGTATAGTTTTTGGTGTAAATCTGTTATTTTGATCCCGAGATATTAACCCTTTATCCTTCAAATTGAAAATTTCTCCAATCCCTTTGGCATTCGATAACTTGAAAAATATTGCTTGGATTGTCAAGTTACTTTATATTTGTGTTCAGGTTACTGATGTGCCGAGCTATATAGTTTTTGGTGGAAATCTGATAATTTGATCCTGAGATATTAACCCTTTATCCTTCAAATTGAAAATTCCTCCAATCCCTTTGGCATTCGATAACATGAAAAATATTGCTTGGATTGTCAAGTTACTTTATATTTGTGTTCAAGTTACTGATGTGCCGAGCTGTATAGTTTTTGGTGTAAATCGGATAATTTGATCCTGTGATATTAACCCTTTATCCTTCAAATTGAAAATTCCTCCAGTCCCTTTGGCATTCGATAACTTGAAAAATATTGCTTTGATTGTCTAGTTACTTTATATTTGTGTTCAGGTTACTGATGTGCCGAGCTATATAGTTTTTGGTGTAAATCTGATGATTTGATCCCGAGATATAAACCCTTTATCCTTCAAATTGAAAATTCCTCCAATCCCTTTGGCATGAGATAACTCAAAATAGATCAATCCGATTGTCATGTGTCTTTATATATTTAATCAGGTTACTGATGTGCTGTGCTGTATAGTTTTTTATGTAAATCTGATAATTTGATCCGGAGATATTAACCCTTTATCCATCAAATTAGACATTCCTCCAATGCATTTCTATATGTACCCATACCTTGTATGGTGTACATAATGTCAGCATTCGTGGTGGCCCTCTGTCATACAGCTTTCTACTAGTTGTACGTATGGGTACACATCTGATGATTTCACCAGCCTATTTTTTAGCTCACCGAAGGGAGCTTAACTTATCACTTGCCGTCCGTCGTCGCCCGTTGTGAACTTTACATTAACGACTACTCCTCACAAACTACTGGATCAAATTGAACCAAATTTGGTGTGCATGTTTCCCATCATATGTCAATTCAAACTTGTACAAAGAAACATGCCATACCCACAGAGGGCACCACAAGGGGCATAACTCTGATAGCACCCATGAATTTCTTTCCAAAATTCAAAAAAATTCTTCTTCTTCAGATCCACCAGGCAGAATTCTTTCCTATTTGGTATACATCATCTCTAGGGGAGTCAGATTCAAGTTTGTTAAAATCGGCCCCTGGATTCATATTTGGGCTCACTATAGAAGCCCAAATTTGAACTTAGTGCATTTCAGGCAAATTTCTTAAAAAATCATCTCCAGATCCAGCAGGCAGAATCTTTTGACATTTGGTATGCAACATTGTGGGGTGGATCTGATTCAAGTTTGTACAAATCGGCCCCCTGGGTTCATATTTGGGCTCAGTTTAGGAGACCGAATTTGAACTTAGTGCATTTCAGGCAAATTTCTTAAAAAATCTTCTTCTCCAGATCCAGCAGGCAGAATCTTTTGATATTTGGTATGCAACATTGTGGGGTGGATCTGATTCAAGTTTGTTCAAATCGGCCCCCTGGATTCACATTTGGGCTCAGTATAGAAGCCCGAATTTGAACTTAGTGCATTTCAGGCAAAGTTCTTAAAAAAAACTTCTCCTCCAGATCCAGCAGGCCGAATCTTTTGATATTTGGTATGCAACATTGTGGAGTGGATCTGATTCAAGTTTGTTCAAATCGGCTCCTGGATTCATATTTGGGCTCACTATAGAAGCTCAAATTCGAACTTAGTGCATTTCAGGCAAATTTCTTAAAAATCTTCTTCTCCAGATCCAGTGGGCAGAATCTTTTGATATTTGGTATGCAACATTGTGCAGTATATCGGATTCAAGTTTGTTCAAATCGGCCCACTGGGTTTGTATTTGGGCTCAGTATAGGAGCCCAAATTTGAACTTAGTGCATTTCAGGCAAATTTCTTTAAAAATCTTCTTCTCAAGATCTAGCAGGCAGAATCTTTTGATATTGGGTATGCAGCATCCTTAGGGGGGTGAGATTCAAGTTTGTTCAAGCCATGTCCCTAGGTCCACATTTGGGCTCACTATGGGAGCCCGAATGATAACTTAGCTCAAAATGAGGAATTTTCTTTAAAAATCTTCTTCTTCAGATCTAGCAGTCAGAATGTTTTGATATTTGGTATGCAGCATCCTTAGGGGGGTGAGATTCAAGTTTGTTCAAGCCATGTCCCTAGGTCCTTATTTGGGCTCACTGTGGGAACCCGAATGATAACTTAGTTCAAAATGAGGAATTTTCTTTAAAAATCTTCTTCTTCAGATCTAGCAGTCAGAATGTTTTAATATTTGATATGCAACATCCTTAGGGGAGTGAGAATCAAGTTTGTTCAAGCCATGTCCCTAGGTCCATATTTGGGCTCACTGTGGGAACTTGAATTGTAACTTAGTTCGAAATGAGGACTTTTCTTAAAAAATCTTCTTCTTCAGATCCAGCAGTCGGAATGTTTTGATATGTGGTGTGTAGCATCCTTAGGGGGGTGAGATTCAAATTTGTTTAAGCCAAGTCCCTGAGTCCATATTTGGGCTCCCTGTGGGAGCCAGAATTATAACTTAGACAATATGAGGAATTTTTCTTTAAAAATCTTCTTCAGATTTAGCAGTCGAAATGTTTTGATATTTGGCATGCAGCATCCTTAGGGGGTGAGATTCAAGTTTGTTCAAGCCAAGTCCCTGGGTTTATATTTGGGCTCACTGTGGAAGCCTGAATGATAACTTAGTTCAAAATGAGGAATTTTCTTTAAAAATCTTCTTCTTCAGATCCAGCAGATGAATGTTTTGATATTTGGTATGCAGCATCCTTAGGGGGTAAGATTCAAGTTTGTTCAAGCCATTTCCCTAGTTCCATAAAATTTGTCTCTCATGATTTCATTTCTTTGTAGTGTTGATGAACCATGACTAACTGAATGTGACCCCAAATACTTCTTTGAACCACTTTGGCCGGTGAGCGGTTAAGGCTCTTTGGGGCCTCTTGTTTGATTTGATTTCACATTTTGCTCGTTTTCACCTTAGGTGCCAAGTTGTAAACATGTCAATTTACACACTTGGGTTAATAACCTGTATTTTCCTGCTGACATCAAAACCCTGCTGGTTTGGACATTTCTTGTCCATCAACAACTAGACAATAGAGCTCTCAATTGTAATACATGTACAAGAGACACTGGTCAGAGTGAAGGCTACCCTTGGTACCACCTGGAGTATCCAGGTGCTCAAGGGTAAAATTCACCTGACAGTGGATTTTGAGAAGGAAACCGAACCGCCGCCCTTGGAGAGGTGTAGCACCTTTTGTGAGGGATTCCCCCCCACTCTGGTCACCCTCCAAGAGACCCGGACTTGCTGGATGATGCCAAGAAGACGGAAGCAAAGAAGAAAAGGAAAAGGAAGAAGGGACCTTACGCCAGACGATGCGATGCCCGCTGACAGACGGTGTTCATGGAGAAGAAAAGGACGGAAAAGGAAGAGAGGGAGGCTAACCATGGCGTTGAAAGCGCAATGCCTGCTGCCCCTGGCCGTGCCATGTCCACCCTGGTTCCCTCCACTCCTGTGGAGGGTCCGGAGGATGCTGGTTCGCCAGGTAACTCTCCAATCTCCAGCCCATCACACTCTTCCTCGGAAGAGGAGGTGGAGGAGGGAGGTTTGTTTATGGAGCAGGAAGTTGAGCTGGACAACGCACATGTTGCTAAACCCGCTCTTGCTCTTCCAGCCTTTTCCGACCAGGACACCATCCAGGAAGTTCACACCCCGAAGTCCGTGGAGAGAATCCTAGGGCAAAAGGTCAGGGATGACGAAGATCTAGCCTTTCTCCAGCAAAACTTGAAAATCCTGGAAAACCATGGACTCACGAAAAGCACGGTTAAAGGAGCATTAGAGAGTCTCAGCAACCACTATCTGCACACTACTCCAGAGAGCTCTCCATCACCGGCAGCTGCAAGGGCTAGACCTTATCAACACAGTCAGCCCTCCATCACCCCTCCTTCAACACCATCAAAGGAGGTATCACTATCGCAGCCACCTCCTCCAAAAAGAACAGAAGGAAACACAGACGGCGCTGAGTACCTTTTTCACTTTCCTCCTTTACCACGGCCTGACGAGTCAAATCATATACAATTAAAGAGGGTCGAAAGGGGGTTGCCCCAAACCGTCCCTGCGCACCTTCAGCACACAAAACCATTCCGTCCCCATTTACCTGACCGTTCAAGTAAAGGATGAGAGTATTCTCATCACTGTGGAATTTGTGCGAATGACAGATTGCCACAACTACCTCCTTTGGGGTGGGGGTGGTAGCTTTTGTGAGAGGACCTCCTATCACTGATCTGCATCTGAAGGAGTATGGACTTTCTTGGAATGATGGAACCTAGAAGAGAAAAAAAGAAAGTGTTCACCAAGCATTGGGAGTAGGTCCTGAAAAGGAAGAAGGAAAGGAAGTGGAGAAGAAAATTGAGAAACCACTACTTAGCCATTCCCCAACATCAAGGTCCTGTTACTCCCAACCAGACCCCAAATCACTCTGCGGTGACTGAACTTGTGGATAAGGATGTTATCAGCCATAATGAGGCAGAGATGGCAACTGGTATTTTGATGCCACCTGCACCAGTCTTTACCTCCTCCTGGCCAGGGCCCTAGAGCAGAACTCGCCATCAAGACTATCTCACTGCTGAGAGAGCCAATAAAGCCACCAAGAAAGCTGTGTCACACTTGGTCAGACTTGAAGAAGACCGAAAGTGACAAGTGGGAAGAGAAGAGGAAGCTGCCAAAATAAATAAAAAATTGAAGAACTCCGTCCAAACTTGAAATCAAAGCCAATCTCACCGACCAGCAAAGCAACTATCCACCAAAGCCACTAGCCAGTCAGAAACAGAAAAAGTAACCAAAACACCACTGACTATATCTCTTGCTTCCACACAAGAAATCACTGAATCCATTACTGTACCACAACATGCACCCCATAGGGTGCCGGTGGTATTGGGAATTTGAATGTCTAAAGATTATGTGTGACGTGACATAAAAGGATGTGGTCAGCAGTTATGAGGGAATGCATCCAAGGCTCTTTCCATTGGAAAATGTGCATCATGAAGGACTGAGTTGGGAATTTCATCAAGTACATACATGTAATTAACAAAGTGAACTTTAGGGCTTGCTTCTATTTGTTTGGACACTTGATAATTTTTTATTTATTGGTGTTTAAGGTCACATATTTTTGCGCAATGGCTGATCATGACCACAACATGAGTATCAACTCAAAACCAGGGGTGAGTGTTAATAAGCCATGTTGCCCATATTAGAGAGGGTTGCACCTCCCAAGCATGGGTGACTGGGTCCTACAGCCTGTTTACCGCAGTGAACAGGTACTGCTTCTCACTTTAACAATAAGGTCAATACAGTGTTCTGTGTGTAGTACCCCCTTTCTTTTACGATTTTTTTACCCTGGTTTGCCCCAACGTCCAGGTCCGAGATCTCCAATGAGTAGTTCTCTACTAGCTCCCTCGGTTGGACTATCCACCTCGTCTTGATATTTGAGTTGAAAATTCTCAGGAACATCACCTCACACCATCGGTTGTCGGGGAGATTTACCAAATAATTAAGATAACCGAGTTTCAACAGGTCTATCCTGTCCTTTATCCTCATCCACCCAAGCTCACCCCTGATTGCTTCGAGTGCTGCGGAATTACTTGACCCCATTATCCATTGGCCTGCGTCGTTCTGCAGGATTTCCAAGCTCTTTACGGCCGTCTGGTTTAGGGGTACCACCTCCGTACCGTATGTTATACTTGGGAGACCCACCATTTCCCAAATGGTTTCCCCACGAAAACCTTATTGAAACTGTTTCTCCCTATAAGTTTCATTTGATTAAGGATTCGCTTCCCCTTCAGGACCAATTTATTTGTGTGGTTTCAGTAGATGCCTCTTCCTGTAATGTTTATATTTACCCCCAAATACTCGTAATCACCTGTCTCTCCTACACTGAGAAGTTTGCTGTTACCTTCCGAAATGCAGAACTCACCCACTCTCCACCTTCGAGTGGGGTCCACTTTGCGGCCCACAGGTATAACTTTGCTCTTGCTTTCATTAAGTTCGAGTCTCCATTTGCTCCCATATTTCCCAACAATTCCCAACATTTTCGTTAACCCCTCTTCGCTTTCTGACTCTAGCACCATATTGTCTGCAAAAAATAGCCCTGGGATCTTCAAGTCCCCAACTGCTACCCCCGCATCACTCTGCAGGAGTTCATCTCCTAAACCTTTGATGTACAATGCAAACAGAATTGGCGAAAGGATACACCTCTGTTTTAGGCCCATCTCCATAGGCACATGTTTTGTTGTAATGTTTCCCAGGCTAAGTTCACTCTGCACGTCTTTATATAATGCTTTCATAATTCCAACAAACTCACCTCCTAAGCCCAGAGCCTCCAGCTTACGCCACATACCCTCCTTCCATACTTTATCGTATGCCTTTTTGACATTCAAAAAGGCCATAAACATCTTTTTCTTTTTTGCTTTCGCGGATTCTATCATTTGGGATAGCGTGAAAAGATGGTCAGTAACTCTCCTTCCCTTCCTGAAGCCATTCTGGATTTCTCCCAAAAAACCCTTCTCTTCAATCACCTCCTCTAGTCTCCCATACAGGACTTTACAGAAAACTTTTCCAATGTTGCTCCTGACAGAGATCCCTCGATAGTTATCCAAAACGTCTTTTTCCCCCTTTTTGTGAATAAATGTCACTTTGCTTTCTCTCCACTCCTTTGGGACCTCTTGATTTTTTATGGCTAGATTGAATAGGGCAGTTAGGCTTTCCACGAATTCCTCTCCCCCTTTTTTGATAAACTCGTTAGGAATTTTGTCCACTCCTCCCGCTTTTCCATCCCTTAATTTTGAGATCACCTTTCGCACCTCCTCCATTTTAATTTTGCTGCACACGAAGTTCGATAGGTTTTCCTCGACCTGATTCAGACACTCAGCTGGGCTCCCCATGTCCCATCGCTTATCGTTTACCTTTTCCCAGTGCTTGACTAGCTCTGATGCGACTTGATCTTGCTCGTCTGTGACTCTGCCATCTACTTTAATACTCTGTGGGTTGCTTCCTTTGTTACGTTTATTCACCCATTTCCAAAATACGTTCGAACTCGACCCCCCCCTGTCGTTCTTATCGTCCTAACAAGACTGCTATTTCACACTCTGATTATCGTCTTTAATCTTATTTACTTTATTTCGTGCCTGTTGGTATTCTTCCTTTGTTACTGTGGCCTTGTTGCTTTCTGCCCCCTTAAGTTTTCTACTTCTGCTGTATGCAGCACATTTAGCTTTTCTACCCTTTTCAGTTCTTTATTCACTCTGTACCCAAGTTCCCGTGTTGGCACCCTGATCCTCCCTACACTTTCCTTCCCTGCCTCCAGTAGGCTTGCAACTATGGCATCTGCCATCTTCTGGACACTGCCCCCCTTGGGTATGGTTGCAAGCTTTGATTTCAGTTTTTCATTGAACTTCGCCCAGTTAGCATTCTTTTTGAGTTCCCAAATCTCCTTAAAGCTTCCTTTGCTTTTTACTAGATTTTTGGCCCTGATCGTCACTGTAATCAAGTTGTGATCACTATCCACCTCCATTTTACCCTCATCATCCACTTCTACCCCTATCACCTCCCTCCATAAATTAATATCTTTGAGAATGTAGTCGAGTATTGATTTTCTGTCGTTCCTCTCCCAGGTCCATTTCCCCTTACACCTCGCGTCCCTGTTCAGAATCTTCAGACCGAGCTCGTTTGTGAAGTTCAACAGCTTCCTTCCATTCCTGTTCACTTTCTTGTCCCCACCCTCTATGCCTTCTTCATTATCCCCTATGTGTCCATTAAAGTCACCCATCAGAATTATACCGAGTCCCTTGTTTTGTAGATCTGTGATATTGGACCTTAGTGTTGAGTATATCAAGTCATTCCACTCGGGTTTGCTACCCTCCACCGCACAGTACATAATCCCCAGGGCAATACTTTTGTTTCTCAGATTGATCCTGACCCATCCAATTTCTTTCAATACCTCAGCCGAGGTGCTGACGTCTGCCAAGTTTGTGATCAGCGACGGTTTTAAATCCTCTTTAATGTACATGCCTACCCCTCCCCCATTTTTCTGGCCTTCCGTTTGCCCTACACCTATCCACACGCAAACCCTTACTTGGTCTACCTGTTCCTCGTGTCTTACCCACGTTTCGCTTAAGCCCATGACGTCAAACTCCTCTGCCTTGATCAATGTAGCAATTTCATTTACTTTTCGGTGGAGACCCTGGATGTTGCTATAACCCACCTTCAGGGTATCAAGATTCATTGGCTTCCGCCTACTGGTCCCATTATTATCTAGTCCCTGTATGTTTGTATATCCTATGTTGTGTAGACTGTGCTTTCCTTGGGATGCTATTCCTACTGAAGTGGATTTTTGGTCCCTTTTCCTATCCCCCTTATCCCATATTTTTATACTGTACCAATGACCCAGGCTTAGCTGGTGCTAACTCCTTAAATTCTAGGGCCAAACACAAATTTTGCACCCCAATCCCCGAAAGTTGCATCAAAATCCGAAATTTCAATGTCCTATATGGTCCTCCATACTTTCTATCCACAGTGCATGCGCAGTGTCAAGGAGGTCTCGAAATTGGCGCAAATGTCATTCTTTGTTTGGCCCTAAAATCAGAAACATCTCACTAATATTTGTGCTTGTAAATCTCAGTTTAAATGATACCAGACACATAATTATGAAAGAAATGGTAGATCTAAGGAGGAAATATAAGTATGAGAGGAAGAAACAGTGGCAGGATGTGTTCAGGGCTGTAACTTATAATTTTTATATGAAATTATTTCATGTTCCCTAATTTCGGGGCATGGGCCTGATGTTTACATTCTTGTTATGAAATTTCCACAGTTTGTTCAGTGGTTCCTCTCTCCCTTTCCTTAATACCACCCTTGCTATTCTTCCATGCTTTTGGCATAATTTTTGTAATTTTTTTTACTAAAATTTCTTGGGAGTTTTGGCTTGGTAACAGAATAATTATTCTGTTTTCCCCCATGCTTACGTCCTCATCCTTGGGTGGATAGGCGTTTTGGTCTGCATCTACCATCTGATGTTCTGCAATTTCTTCTCCGGAAGTCTCTGTTTTACATCGGATAGTGTTTAAATTGGTAACTGATTTTGGGCCATGTTTACAGTGCCTGGAGTCATGTTTCCGGTTTTTGTACACTTTTGTTTACGTTGACAACGGTTACTTCTGATAGTGATTACTTGTCTTCTGTTTAGTTCTGCTCATAGCCAGATACATTAATATTGTCCATAAGTGTTACATTAATTTTTAAAAATGTTTTAAAATTTTTGTCCACACTTAGGCTTTTGGTATCCATTTGGGCTCATCGTTCCCATTGGGAACTTGGGCTCTTTTTCTAAAAATTTTTTTCTTTTGAATTATTTTTTCGAAATGTTATAATGGATTATATTATATTATGTATCTTTGTTTTCAAGGGTTAGTGCGAGTACTATGACTGTGTATATTTTTTCTTGATGAAAGAATATTGTTCAAATTGTAATGTGAGGAAGTCTTCCTCTGATTCTCATGTTCATTGTGTTTCTTGTAGTCAATGTACTCGCACTAACTCTTGCTCAGTGTTTGTCAGTTGGGATGACAAACGTTGGAGACGTGTGTCACAGTATATTGTTAGCGGTGAGAGGTCCATGCCAGCCCTCTCTCCGCAGGGTCACTCTAGTTTTTCAGTCTCTTTTTCAGAGGAACAAAAACAGGGTGATGTTTCCGTGATGTCTTCAAGAAGTGTGCCTCCGTCGTCGCAGTCTAACGAAGAGCTAGTGGCTAAGTGCTCATGGAAATATGACAATTGCCTAAGAGGTCCCAAGTAGGATCGACGGCGTTGTCGTCCGCTAGCTCACTGGGTGTAGCGACCATTCATGGAATGGCTCGGCCAGGCCTTGAAATAACAAGATTTTGATAAACCTTCCAGCAGGTTGCCTCATTTGACAATGGTTAACCTGTTGATCGCTTGCCTAGATTTTTTTCATAAACCTATTGGTTAACCATTGCATTAAAAGTATTAATACTGACAAAGCTTCTGACATACCCAACTACAGTTCCTCCCAAATTAGTTTGGCATTTAGACACAAGGGACCCAAGGCAGGCGAAGTACAAAACAGGTACATACACATGCCTCCCACCCCCCCCCCCCCCCCCCCATACACATGCACATTCACGTGTGCACGCATTGACATTTGTTGTTCTTTGCTTTATATGATTTTTGTGTCTAATGAAAATTAAAGAATTTTAATTGTTTATTTTGCTGCGTGGCTTATTATTTCAGAAACCCAAACACATTTATTTGTCTCGAACTGGGAGTGGGAATTGGGCATGTGGGGATGGGGTCAAATACCGTCGATGGACGTCTGTATTACGAATACATTGAACTTTAGGGCATGGGAGTTGCATTGGCAGTCTCTGATTAACATTGGAAAAGAAATAATTGTAAATCATATCTACCTTCCCCTACATTTCGGAATCCGGAGAATGTAATCTAAAATTCCAAACTAAAACTTTATTATCCCCGCATTTTAAAAAATGCGGGGATATTGTCATGATCTCCGTCCGTACGTCCGTACATCCGGTTTTGTAATTCGAAACGCTGTAACTTTCTACAGTTGTTCGATAGGGTCTGTGCAACCCAAAAATACAACTTTTAAATTTTTGTGCCACCAGGTACTTAAAAAAATGCGTTATTTTTTCACTTTTTTGCTGAATAGTCCCAACCTATGTAATTCAGAGTTCTAAAATTACACTAGGGTGTTGCTCAATGATCTGTAGATATGTAGGAAGGTTTCGGATTTTTCGGGTGCCACGTGGCTGTGCCACCGTAGCCACTTTTGTGTTTCTTAGACCGTTTCCGGCAAAAGGCTCGTAGGATATGTAATTCGAAATGCTAAATCCATGCTCAGATGTTGCAGTAGGGTCTATAGATGCGCACGAAGGTTTCGGATTTTTCGGGTGCCACGTGGCTGTGCGACCGTAGCCACTTTTGTGTTTTCTTAGACCGTTTCCGGCAAAAGGCTCGTAGGATATGTAATTCGAAACGCTAAATCCATGCTCAGAAGTTGCAGTAGGGGCTATAGATGCGCAGGAAGGTTTCGGATTTTTCGGGTGCCATGTGGCTGTGCCACCGTAGCCACTTTTGTGTTTTCTTGAACCGTTTCCGGCGAAAGGCTCATAGGGTATGTAATTCGAAATGCTAAAACCATGCTCATATGTTGCAGTAGGGTCTATAGATGCACACGAAGGTTTCAGATTTTTCGGGTGCTACGTGGCTGTGCCACCGTAGCCACTTTCGTGTTTTCTTAGATCGTTTCCGGCGAAAGGCTCATAGGGAATGTAATTCGAAATGCTAAAACCATGCTCATATCTTGCAGTAGGGACTATAGATGCGCACAAAGGTTTCGGATTGTTCGGGTGCCACGTGGCTGTGCCACCGTAGCCAGTTTTGTGTTTTCTTAGACCGTTTCTGGCAAAAGGCCCGTAGGATATGTAATTCGAAACGCTAAATCCATGCTCAGATGTTGCAGTAGGGGCTATAGATGCGCAGGAAGGTTTTGGATTTTTCGGGTGCCACGTGGCTGTGCCACCGTAGCCACTTTTGTGTTTTCTTGAACCGTTTCCGGCGAAAGGCTCGTAGGGTATGTAATTCGAAATGCTAAAACCATGCTCATATGTTGCAGTAGGGTCTATAGATGCACACAAAGGTTTCGGATTTTTCGGGCGCCACGTGGCTGTGCCACCGTAGCCACTTTCGTGTTTTCTTAGATCCTTTCCAGTGAAAGGCTCGTAGGGAATGTAATTCGAAATGCTCAAACCATGCTCATATGTTGCAGTAGGGACTATAGATGTTCACAAAGGTTTCCGATTTTTCGGGTGCCACGTGGCTGTGCCACTTTAGCCACTTTTATGTTTTCTTAGACCGTTTCCGCCGAAAGTCTCGTAGGGTATGTAATTTGAAATGCTAAAACGATTCTCAGCTGTTGCAGTATGGTCTATAGATGCGTACGAAGGTTTTGGATTTTTTGGGTGCCACGTGGCTGTGCCACCGTTGCCACTTTTGTGTTTTCTTATACCTTTTCCGACGAAAGGCTCCTAGGGTATGTAATTCGAAATGCTAAAACCATGCTCAAATGTTGCAGTGGGGTCTGTAGATGCGCACGAAGGTTTCGGATTTTTCAGCTGCCATGTGGCTGCGCCACCATTGCCACTTTCGTGTTTTTTTAGACCGTTTCCGTTGAAAGGCTCCTAGGGTATGTAATTCAAAACGCTAAAACCCTGCTCAAATGTTGCAGTAGGGTCTCTAGATGTGCACGAAGGTTTCAGATTTTTTAGGTGCCATGTGGCTGTGCCACCGTTGCCACTTTTGTGTTTTCTTAGACCGTTTCCGGCAAAAGGCTCCTAGGGTATGTGATTCGAAACGCTAAAACCATGCTCAAATGTTGCAGTAGGGTCTGTAGATGTGCATGAAGGTTTTGGATTTTTCAGGTGCCACGTGGCTGTGCCTCCGTTGCCACTTTTGTGTTTTCTTAGACCGTTTCCGGCGAAAGGCTCCTAGCGTATGTAATTTGAAACACTAAAACCATGCTCAAATGTTGCAGTGGGGTCTGTAGATGCGCACGAAGGTTTCGGATTTTTCAGGTTCCACGTGGCTGTGCCACCGTTGCCACTTTTGTGTTTTCTTAGACCGTTTCCGGCGAAAGGCTCCTAGGGTATGTAATTCGAAACACTAAAACCATGCTCAAATGTTGCAGTGGGGTCTGTAGATGCGCACGAAGGTTTCAGATTTTTCAGCTGCCATGTGACTGCGCCACCATTGTCATTTTCGTGTTTTCTTAGACCGTTTCCGGCGAAAGGCTCCTAGGGTATGTAATTCAAAATGCTAAAAGCACGCTCAGATGTTGCAGTAGGGTCTGTAGATGTGCACGAAGGTTTCCGATTTTTCAGGTGCCATGTGGCTGTGCCACCGTTGCCACTTTTGTGTTTTCTTAGACCGTTTCCGGCGAAAGGCTCCTAGGGTATGTAATTCGAAACGCTAAAACCATGCTCAAATGTTGCAGTGGGGTCTGTAGATGAGCACGAAGGTTTCCGATTTTTCAGGTGCCACGTGGCTGTGCCACCGTTGCCACTTTTGTGTTTTCTTAGACCGTTTCGGCGAAAGGCTCCTAGGATATGTAATTCGAAATGCTAAAACCATGCTCAAATGTTTCAGTGGGGTCTGTAGATGTGCACGAAGGTTTCAGATTTTTCAGCTGCCTAGTGGCTGTGCTGTTGCCATTTTCATGTTTTCTTAGACCGTTTCCGGCGAAAGGCTCCTAGGGTATGTAATTCAAAATCCTAAAACCATGCTCAAATGTTGCAGTGGGGTCTGTAGATGCGCACGAAAGTTTTGGATTTTTGGGGTGCCACGTGGCTGTGCTACCGTTGCCTCTTTCATGTTCTCTTAGACCATTTCCGGCAAAAGGCTCCTACAGTATGTATTTCAAAATGGTAAAACCATGCTCAAATGCTGCAGGAGGGTCTGTAGATGTGCACAAAGATTTCGGATTTTTCAGGTGCCACATGGCTGTGCCACCATTGCCACTTTCGTGTTTTCTTAGACCGTTTCCGGCAAAAGGCTCGTAGGATATGTAATTCGAAACGCTAAATCCATGCTCAGAAGTTGCAGTAGGGGCTATAGATGCGCAGGAAGGTTTTGGATTTTTTGGGTGCCACGTGGCTGTGCCACCGTAGCCACTTTTGTGTTTTCTTGAACCATTTCCGGCGAAAGGCTCGTAGGGTATGTAATTCGAAATCCTAAAACCATGCTCATATGTTGCAGTAGGGTCTATAGATGCACAAGAAGGTTTCAGATTTTTCGGGTGCTACGTGGCTGTGCCACCGTAGCCACTTTCGTGTTTTCTTAGATCGTTTCCGGCGAAAGGCTCGTAGGGAATGTAATTCGAAATGCTAAAACCATGCTCATATCTTGCAGTAGGGACTATAGATGCGCACAAAGGTTTCGGATTTTTCGGGTGCCGCGTGGCTGTGCCACCGTAGCCACTTTTGTGTTTTCTTAGACCGTTTCTGGCAAAAGGCTGGTAGGATATGTAATTCGAAATGCTAAATCCATGCTCAGATGTTGCAGTAGGGACTATAGATGTGCACAAAGATTTCGGATTTTTCAGGTGCCACATGGCTGTGCCACCATTGCCACTTTCGTGTTTTCTTAGACCGTTTCCGGCGAAAGGCTCCTAGAGTATGTAATTCGAAACGCTAAAACCATGCTGAGATGTTGCAGTAGAGTCTGTAAATGCGTAGGAAGGTTTTGGATTTTTTGGGTGCTAAGTGGCTGTGTCACCGTTGCCACTTTTGTGTTTTCTTAGATCGTTTCCGGCGAAAGGCTCCTAGGGTATGTAATTCGAAATGCTAAACGCATGCTTAAATGTTGCAGTAAGGTCTGTAGATGTGTACAAAGGTTTCAGATTTTTCAGATGCCACGTGGCGGTGCCACCGTTTTTCTTTCGTGTTTTCTTAGATCATTTCCGGCGAAAAGCTCCCAGAGTATGTAATTTGAAATGCTAAAACTATGCTCAAAAGTTGCAGTAGGGTCTGTACATGAAGGTTTCTGATTTTTGGGGTGCCACCGTTGCCACTTTCATGTTTTCTTAGACTGTTTCCGGCGAAAGGCTCCCAGGGGACATGTATGTAATTCGAAACGCTAAAACCATGCCCAAATGTTGCTGTGGAGTCTGTAGGTGCGCAGGAAGCTGTGTCACCTGTGCCACTCAATATGATTTTAGTGTGTCATATAATACATTTCATCTTTGTATCAAGCATTCATACAAAGTCAAGGATGCAAATGCGGGGATACACTATAGTGTGCTTTGCACACAAGTGACACCATCTAGTTTCATTATTTGTGCCACAATGTTCAAAATCATTTGGAAAAACCCATGTTCACAACCATGCTGGCTGTTTATTCAATATGGAATAAGCACGTAAACAAGAAGTCAGCATTGGTGAATAAAAGACGCTTCCATAATGTGTTCGAATATTTTTATCATGGATTGGTAGGGTAAAAAGGGGCGGAATGCAAATAATTAACAACAGCTCATTTGATTTTCAATATGTCTCCTTTTTTATTGAAGACTTATTTTCAGCTTTGCGCAGTGCGAGAGTTAAAACCTCACATGCGGTAAATGTATTAACAAAGCAGTTAGTTCCCTTTAGCTGTAACAGACAATTGTCTTTCCTGGAATCGAAACAAATTAATTGTTTCGAGAGCCAGAGGGCGCCGCGAGTTGGTACTGCAGATCTTCAGTACTGCTAATACTATAGATTTATACCTCCACAAGTACAGTAATGATTGAAACACTCTGTATGATAACCACGAGCATTTTGTTCTCGTTTTGTTCACTGCAGTGCTTCTTTTAAATCAGTGGGAGGAAAAACGTTGAAAATTTTTCTCATCCTGTAACAACTAACTTCGTCGGCCATTGGCGCGATTTTTGGTTAACCGATGGAGCGTTCGCCTGAAAACAAATCTGCGTAACCGATAGGCGAACGGTACGAGCATTCGCCTCTTATTTCGAGGCTTGCTCGGCAGCCGGGTTTGTCCATTGCGGTCTAGGAAATCAGTTTGGGTGATGCGAGCACTATAAACATTCAAAGTGCACACCCAGCGACGACGGATCCGAGGATGGTACAGAGGAAGCCTGTCAGTCCGGTAGCTAGCTCGCCCAGGTCTACCCGGACTGCGAGCGAGAGAGGCCCCCTCTCTCTTAGAACAACATCTGGGCCCAGATGTTGTTGTTGTAACATTTGTTAGTCGAAGCATACGTCCACTCCTCCTGCTCGGGACCCTCTGTCGCATAGACAGTCCGATGCGGCTTGTCTATTGGCTTCCTCATCCTCTCATCAGCACACACGACCGCACCTTGGCTATGTGACCACAGATATCCAGTCTGCTTCGCCGACCAGGGAGTCCATGTCGACCAGGTCACGCCATCCGCTAGCCAAGGACACAAGGCCTTTCCAGTTGGGACGTTCGCATATGAGAAGTATGCAGGAGTTTCCAGCGGCTAAATTACGTAAGACCGCGGCTCCACAGGCCTCCGTGACGGACTTGCTGTCACAGATAGCTCAATTCATCGCAGCATCCCAGCAGCTATCAGAAACTTTTTCAGTTAAGAAACTATCTGAGCACGCTCAATTCACTCCCCTGCAGAGTCAGTAAGGGACGACCGAGATTATTATGTGGTCCAGGCAGATGGTAAAAGGGAATCAGCACAGCTGAAATTTTCCCTTTCCGAACAATTTAAAGTGGCCGTAGATTTCAATCCGGCATCACCTTTTAGAAGTTGTTTCTCTGGACAAAAATGCTGCGCTACCTGATAAGAAACTGAAAGCATCACTGGACACAGACTTTTTCGGCCGGATTAGGGACACTGTCCCTGAGTTTCCGACCCAGTCCAGAAATGTCACGGACATTTGAACTTTTGAATGACGCTATATTCAAGCTAGCCTCTAAGACTGGCTAGTCCGGTTTCTTATCGTCTAGCGCTATACAGCTGTCTTTCATCAATGCTAGACATAAATTTGAAATGGCAGGACAAGGCGTGCCGAGAGTTCCTCTGCGTTTGGATTACTCCAAACGACAATCTCGTCTAATACAATTAATTTAGACGCATTATCTCACGCAGATCACCTTACCAGAGCGTTATCACTACGTCTCGAAAGGAAAGAATTCCAGGATGTTCAAACTTCCTTAAGAGTTCTTTCCAGGGCTATAGCATATTCTACGTATAACTCCGCCCTTTCAGTGTCATTATGGAGTCAGACGTGATGCTGCCCTGGCTACATCCACAAGAGTGGATAGTAAGGTGAAAAAACTCTCTTCCAGTCGCTCCGGTCTCAGGAGAGCTTCTCTTCGACGTTAAGCTTTCTACAATCTATAATCAGATTACTAAGAAAGCTCCGGATTCTCTGCTTTTATTCCGCTTTGAAAAGTCGGACTCAGCAGGGAGGAGTAAGGCAGGTTCTTCGGGGGTGAATACGACCAAGGAAGTTCCTATAGAGGATCTAAGAAAGCCTCTACGTCTTACTCCGGAGACCGTCAGAGTAGCGACTCACATAGGGGTCGTAATGCTGACCGAGATATCAAGTCAGACGCCCCTAGGTCGACTGGGCGAGGTGCGGGTCGTGGAGAACGTGGTTTCTCCTTCCGCAATCCTTGCAGGGCCAGGAGATGATGGTCTAAACCTCTATTGCATTCCAGTGGGCAGAAGGCTGTCGAGATTCTTAACCAATTGGTTGTCAATTACGGACGACCCATGGGTGCAAGGAGGTATTTCAGAAGGTTTAACTGTCCTTCAAGGAAAAACCTCCGTTAACTCGAAGTCCACGCTTGTCTCGGCTTCCGTTAAATGTTCAGAAGAGAGATTCGCTTCTATCAGAAGTTCAGTCTCTTCTGGACAAGAATGCCATAGAAGTCGTAGAAAACCAGGAATCTCTAGTTTTCTGCAGTCACCTGTTCCTGGTTTCAAGATCAGACGGCTCGGTTCATCCAGTTATAGATCTGAGATGGATAAACAAGCTGATCGTGGCTCCAAATTTTTATATGGAGACCATCCGATCGGTCAGAGCGAGCACTCGAGTGAATGATTATGCTGTGAGCATAGATCTCAAGGATACGTACTTTTACGTCATGCTACATCCGGCGTTTAGAAAGTACCTTCGCTTCGCTGTCCCAGGAGTTGTTTTCAGTTCTGAGCAATGATGCTCTGGTCTGAATCTAGCACCCTGGGCCTTCACTCGAATAATGATCTCGGTAATGACTCATTTCCGAGCTCATTTGTCTGTGCTAATGTCGGCCTACTTGGACGACGTTCTTCAGGGTTACGGCAGCAAGTTAACACTTCAGAACGATGTTCAGAGTCTGCTTCAATTGCTCCGACGTCTCGGTTTCATAGTAAACGTAAAGAAGTCGGATCTAGTACCGTCCTAATCATTCACCCACGTGGGAATGAGCTTAGAGACGCACAACAATCTCATTTGTCTGCCGTTAACCAGAGCAATATTAGTCAGTTGTTACGCTCGCTTTTGTCTTCACTCCGATGTAGTGACAGTGAGAGAATTCATGAGACTGACAGGTTTGTGCGGACCCACTGCGCCTCTTATTCCGATGGAGCGGCTACGCTCTCGTCCACTCCACAAATATTTTATCTCAGAATTGGAGTGTGAAGACTCATTCGCTCGAATCGCTCATCATCTTGTTGAATCAAGTGAAACTAGAGATTCAGACTTGGGCTGATATTCAGTGGTTAACTCAAGGAGTACCACTGCAACTGCCGGATCCGAGTTTTACGATAATGATGGATGCGAGTCAAACAGGTTGGGGTGCATCTCTGAGCCCAACAGATTCGAGGTGCCAGGGTCTTTGGGATCCGCAGTTCCTAACAAGTACATGAACATCAAGAGATGATGTCAGTGTGGATTGTGCTACGTCAATGAACAATTCTTCAGAATTCGCATGTTCAATTCTGTCTGACAATTCAACAGTAGTAATGTACATTCGGAACCAGGGAGGCACTCATTCCATTCCGTTATTCAATTTAACGGAAAGGATCCTTCTGTTTGTCCTTGAGCATCAAGTTCGTCTATTGGTCCGTCATATACTGGGTCTTCTGAACGTTCTAGCAGACTTCCTTTCTCCGAAAGGTTGCATGTTGCCGTCAGAATGGACTCTCAACAAACGAGTATTCAATCAGATTTGCTACCAATGGGAGCGTCCGATGATAGACTTATTTACGACGTATCTCAATAATCAGTTGCAGACGTATGTGTTGCCGTGTCCAGATCCTCGAGCATTTGCAGTTGACGCTCTCTCGATCTCTTGGGACGGAATGATAGGATACGCGTATCCTCCAGCACCATTGATTCAGCAGATATTACTCAAGATAAAGCAGTCTCACTGCAATTCTGTTGGTAGCATCTCTGTCACCCCAGAGACCATGGATAAATCTACTCCGGTGTCTGTTGTGGGACATGCCGCGGAAGCTTCCTCCACGGGAGGATCTTCTTTTGCAGAGGAAATCACGCACACTGCATCACAACCCGCAAGGTCTCAACCTTCACGTATTTCCTTTGTGCGGTCCTTCTTGCACAGCAAGCAATTTACAGGACGAGCAGTGGACGCAATTTCTAACTGTAGGAGGACCTCCTCTTCGCTAAATTATGCTGCTTAGTGGAAGGTTTTTTATCGGTGGTGTAGGGATCATTCTATTGATATTTATGATCCCTCCATTCCAGACATTGCTAATTTTCTAGTCTTCCTGTTTGATGAGATCAAACTGCAGCCTGTTACCATTAAGGGTTATAGGTCTATGCTATCTGATACCTATGCACATCATGATAGTCTACAGATTGGATCTAATGTCTCTTTATCTAAGTTAGTGAAAAGCTTTTCGATAAATAGACCTAGAACCCTTAGATTAATTCCTAAGTGGAATTTATCTTGGGTTCTTCTTAAGCTAAAAGAAGCACCATTTGAGCCTCTTGACACGGTGGACTTCAAATTCTTATCTTATAAGACAGCTTTTCTCTTAGCCTTCTCTTCGGCTAGAAGAGTTAGTGAGCTTCATGCACTATCTGTTGATGATTCTCACTGTCGTAGTGTAGGTATACTATTACCTTGACTACTAATGTTGGATTTTTGGCTAAGAATCGGGCTCCTAATAAGTATCCAGAACCTATTGTTATTAGGGCTCTTCCATCTTCAGACGGGCATAGGCCTTTACTCTGTCCTGTTAGAGCTATACATATTTACAAACGTCGATCTGAGTTTATTAGAAAGGGACGTAAACGTTTCTTTCTGTCTCTGCTGCCAAATAGAAGGGACATTACGGTCCATTCTATTGCTAGGTGGATTCAATTAACTACCCGTACTGCTTATGAAGAATTATCTTCAACTCAGCAGTCTGTGCTTAAGATTTCGGCGCATGAACTAAGAGCTGTATCTACATCTTGGGTTGATGCTAATAGTGTTGCTATTACAGATTTGATGAAGGCTGCATATTGGTCTCAGCCTTCCACATTCACAAATTTTTATCTTGGAAATATTGAGTCCATTTCTGGAGACCTGCATTGTTTAAGTCCGTTATCTGTTGCTCAGAATGTCGTCCACTAAACAGTTGCAACTATAGTTATGCAGGCTTTCTGTTCTGGCAGTGACTCTGTTTTGCTGCCCTCTTCGCTTTGGGGTATTTGACCCAGGGCAAGGGGAAGGCAGGGGGGCGGATGGTGTTCCCTTAGGTCACCTGCTTTATAGTGAAAAGCAAGGGAATACCTCCTCTGGAGTCAGTAATTTCGAGTCGGTACCCGGGATGGTTTTAAAGTGTAAAGCTAATTCATGTAATATTTTTAAAATGTAGCTTGGTGTGAAGCATTTGTAGATGTCACGTGTCATACGAGCGTTAATATACAATCCTCGGACACTTTTAATGAGTATAAAAAGTCTCATTCTCTGGACTTCCTTTATTTTTTGGGTTTCCTTTAAAAAATTTGTATAACGGGTTATACTGGATGTTAATAGAGATCATTGATGTTATTGTGCTCAATTACAGAATGGTGTTGTGTCTTTCTTTTTGATACAAATAAGAAAGATACATGTAAAGCCTGTTTCTCCTCGAGGGGATAATTCTGTTTACATGTAATTGAGTCTATTGGATTTTCCTTTATGTCCTAGGCCCTCCAGCCTTTTTTCTATTCAGCTAAGTCTGGGTCATTGGTACAGTATAAAAATGTTAAAAAATTTATGGTAATTTATATATTTTTTATACTTACCAATAACCCAGACGGGGATGGCCCTCCCATGAGTTGGGAACTCATACTTCCCTGCTGATTACATAACGCTTACCAGGCACTGGTTGTTAGAATGACATTTGAGCCAATTTCAAGACCTCCTTGACACTGCGCATGCGCAGTGGATAGAAAGTATGGAGGACCATATAGGACATTGAAATTTCGGATTTTGATGCAAATTTTGGGGATTGGGGGCAAAATTTGTGTTTGGCTCTAGAATTTAAGGAGTTAGCACCAGCTAAGTCTGGGTCATTAATAAGTATAAAAAATATATAAAGTACTATAAATTTATTAACTTTTTACATCTATGGTTCATAACACATTTCCTGTGTTCATTCCCCCCTCCCCTCCTTATACCAAAAAAAGGCTCTACCACCTGCAACATATTTCTTCCCAAAACCTCTGTACCCCTTGGGCTAAGATGGAGACCATCCCTTTCATATAGGTCCTTTCTGCCCAAAAATGATCCCCAATTGTCTACAAAAGGTATCCCAAGTTCCTTACAATACTCCCTCAATTCCTCGCTGACCCCAGTGATCCGGGAATTACACTTGCCCCCACCGCCTAGTACTGGGAGAAGCCTCAAAACCACTACCTGTGCATTCTTGGCATTCAGTTGAGTTATTAAGTCTTTGTAAGTCTCAATAAGCTGAACTGATTTCCTGTCCCTGATGTTGTTGGTCCCCACGTGTACAACAACCATTGGGTCTGGGCCTGACCCCTTTACTAATCCACCCACTCTGTCCCTTAGGTCCTCCATCCT
Organism: Pictodentalium vernedei; assembly: GCA_031216915.1. Classification (NCBI taxonomy): domain Eukaryota; kingdom Metazoa; phylum Mollusca; class Scaphopoda; order Dentaliida; family Dentaliidae; genus Pictodentalium; species Pictodentalium vernedei. Next base: position 259,829,621 of record CM062290.1, on the reverse strand, counting down.
AGCCCCCAGAAAACACAAATTGGTCCTGTTGACACTGTCGGGCTCACACACCACCCTATCTAACCCCCGCACTATACTACTCCCCGCAACCACCAACTGTCTCTTTCCTGTCCTACTACCCCTGTTACCACCTCTGTTCCCACCGGACCGGCTCGCAGTCTTGCACTCCTTCACACTAACCGCCATGCTTACCTCCACCTCTTCAGACCCCACCTGCTCCTCAGAATTCTCGAAAATACCTAACACACTGAATCTATTTTGGACAGTGCACTCGACTTTTTGCCCACTCCCACTACAAGCCTTTTCCTCGTTTACCACCTTCCTAACCTTCCCTCTGACTCCTGCCCTGATAGGCGGCACAAGGTCATCGCTATCTCCCTCACTATCCGATTCTGAACGAATACGCTTTTTGGCCCCCCCAATTCACACTGCTAGCCTGGGGATTTGACACTCTAGCCTCCACTTCTCCCCTACCCTTAACCTGACGCACCTTCCTATTCCCAAAAGACCCACTGTCCATGTCAAAAGTCCTTATATGCACATCAGATTTTTGCATATTTGAGTGGGCATTATATATACTGACTGAAGATAATGGTATTGTGATTTGGGGGGAGGGGGGTTAGAATTGAATGAATGAATGAATGAATGAATGAATGAATGAATGAATGAATGAATGAATGAATGAATGAATGAATGAATGAATGAATGAATGATTTTATTTTGTAGCACATCATGCACAAGGTTACAAAGTCATAAACAGTAAAATACATTTTTAAAGTCATAAACGGTAAAATAGGTTTTTAATTGACATGATTGCACTACAGGGAGATGACATAGCCACTAGGGCTGTCTTCCTGTCATTCCCAGAAGGATGATAAAAGTTTGACAATTCTGACAGCAACGCGTATGCATAGAGCAACATGGCTTAAACATTATTGATTAAGATGGTTCTTCCCTTGTAAGTGAACTATTTTGCACATTTTGAGGATAACACATTTAAGCTACGTCAATGGGTATTGATGAGATAACAGAGTTAGGACCTACAGTCGGGGCAAGTGTATTGTCACAGTCTATATTACCTGAATACGAGTTCAGAAATTGTTCCAATAAGAACTTTTTGAATAACTATCTTGATAGGTTTTGTACCGATGGTTCTACAGTATTCCACATCCTTGGGAAAGTGTGAATTGGTAAGATTGCAGAGAACTGAGTTCTTGGTTTGTGCTTATACAGTCTGCCAGCTTGTCTTGTATCCATTCCTGAGGGATTTTGGTACACTTTAAAAGTATTTTTGAAACTATCCGGCAACAGGTTATTATGCCAATCATGCGTGAATAATAAGACATAAAGTTTGTAGAGGTCATTGATAAAACTGTGATCATAAAAATGCTCTCTTTCCTGATATGATTGCAAAACACCAATACCAGTTGGTCAAGATTTCTTAAATAATACTGCTGTACAGTGGAACCCTGTTAATTTAATAACCACTTTGCCAATGAAAATTATTCAATTAACAGGAGTATTCAATTAACAGGGATTGTGTCACTTTCCCGTATTCTAGAGATAAACTTAGCATTTATTGTATTATATCTTGTTTGACAGAGCTCCTTGAGATTAAATGCCTGTCTTGGATGTACTGAGGCCAAATAGGTCTATAAACAAAGGAAAACTGGGGAGAGTCGGGGTAATATCTCGACAGGTAACAATATTTTTTATTCAATTAACAGGAGTTTACTCTATAACCTATATTCAGTTAACAGGGCAAATCTGTACTGGAGGTATGGCAAATGGTTTTGTGTTGGGAAATTATATTCTATTCAATTCAATTCTTTTATTTACAGTATACAAAAATACAGACACAAAGATATACAATTTACAAACAAATTATTGTATACTGCGTGCCATAACAGGGTTATTCAGTTAAGAGATATACAATTGAGTGGGCTCCACTGTATTAAGATTGCATCAAGGAAAAACAAATAGAAGTAGCATCACACATTCAGCGTTTACCTATTTCTTTCTTGGCAGTTGAGATTGTACTGTGTTATGAGGAGGAAAGCAGACAGAGAATTTTGACAGATCGTGACCCAGCAGGGTACTTTTTGTTTCTAAAAAATTGATCAGCAGTTTTCATGGGGCAACCAAGAATGGTCGCTACCACGGGGCAGCCATGGTTGGGCCTGTGCAGACATGTTAACCTCCAGAATAATTTTCCAGGGAACCTGAGGGTGATTTTCAGGGAACCTGAGGGTGATATTTTTATACTGTACCAATGACCCAGACTTAGCTGGTGCTAACTCTAAAATATCTAGGGCCAAACACAAATTTTACCCCCCAATCCCCAAAATTTGCATCTAAAACCGAAAATTACATGTCCTATATGGTCCTCCATACTTTTATTCCACTGCACATGTGCATTGTCAAGGAGGTCTCGAAATTGGCGCAATTATCTTTCTTTGTGTGGCCCTCAATACAGATACACTTCACTGTTATTTGTGCTTTTAAATCTCAGTTTTAAGGATGCCAGACACATAATTATGAGAGAAATGGTGGATACAAGGAGGAAGTAGAAGGAGGAGAGGAAAAAACCATGGAAACAAATGTTCAGGGCTGTAACTTATAACTATTTTACGAAATTATTCATGTTACCTATTTTCGAGGCATGACCTTGTGGTCATTCTTGCTATGAATGTTCCATTGTTTAATCAGTGTTTCCTCTCTCCCTTTCCTTTATTCCCCCCTAGCTATTCTCCTATGCTTTTGGCTTATTTTTTGTAATGTTTATTACTAAAATTTCTTGGGAGTTTTGGCTTGGAAACAGAAGTATTTATTACTCTATATTATCAGTTTCTTTTTCAGAATTCAGAGTGATGTTTCTGTGATGTCTTCAACAAGTGTGTCTCCGTCGTTGCAATATTAGGGTTAGAGGGAAGTTCTCAAGGTATTCACCAGGAAAGAATGGCTCAGCATCCGGGTTCGTCTGTCGCGGTCCAAGGAAACAGATTGGGTGATGCGAGCACTATAAAACATGAGATGTGCACACCCAGCAACAACGGATCCGAGGATAGTATGGAGGAAGCCTGTCAGTCCGGTAGCTAGCTCGTCCAGGTCCACCCATACCATGAGCGAGAGAGTCCCCCTCCCTCTTGCATCAACAACTGCGCCGCGGTGTTGTTGTATGTTTGCTCGCTTAGTCTGAGCTTACGTCCACTCCTCCTGCGTGGGACGCTCCGTCGCATGACAGTCCGACACGGCTGTGATATTGGCTTCCTCATCCTGGCCAACACACACGACTGCACCTTGGCTATGTGACCACAGATTTCCAGGGGACGTTCGCATATTATATAAATGCAGGATTGAACGTCCCTGGTGCTCCTGCTTTGCCGACCAAGGAAAATGACACATCGACCAGATCACTCCATCTGCTAGCCAGGGATACGAGACCTTTCCAGTTGGGACGTTCGCATATTATATAAATGCAGGAATGAACGTCCCGGGAGCTTACAGCGGATTATTCACGTAGGACCGCGGCTCCACAGGTCTCATAGAGTAACATGAACAAGGTGTTGTTACCATGATGTCTTCGTAAAGTGTGCTTCAGTCGTCACAGGCAAATGAAGAGCTAGAGGCAAAAGTGCTCATGCAGATACGTCAATTACCCGGGAATTCACTTTTTTGATCGAAGGGTTTGACGTCCGCTAGCTCGCCCGGTGTCGCGACCATTCACCAAATGGCTCAGCACCCGGGTTCATCCGTTGCGGTCCAGGAAGAAAATTTGGGTGATGCGAGCACTATAAAATACAATGTGCACACCCAGTGATGACGGATACGAGGATGGTACAGAGGAAGCCTATTAGTCCGGTTCCTAGCTCGTCCAGGTCCATCCGGGCTGCGAGCGAGAGAGGTCCCTCTCTCGTATTGGGCACAGATGTTGTGGTACAAAACGTTCCTGAGTCGGGGCATACGTCCACCGCTTGGGACGCTCCGTTATATAGACAGTCCAGAGAGATTGCTCTTCCGGCTTCCTCATCCTCACGGCAGCACACGCAACCGCACCTTGGCTATGTGACCAGTCATATTCAACCAACATCGCCGACCAGGGATTCTACGGCGACCAGGTCACTCCATCCAGTAGCCAAGGATACGAGGCCTTCATACTCCGGACGTTCGCATATTAGAAATATGCAGGAATCAACGTCCAAGGAGATTCTAGCGGCTAAATTCTGAAAGACCGCAGCTCCATAGGCCTTTGTTACAGATGTGCTATTGCAGATAGCACAAATTATCGCAGCATCCCAGCACCCGACAGTAACTCCGTCGGATTAAGAATTATCCGAGGAAGCTGGGTTGGTACGTCCCACTGCAGCTTCAAGCACGGACGTCCAAGAATTACAAGTGGTCCGACAGGATGGCGAAAGGGATACGGATGAGTTGGATTTTCCCTTTCGGAACAACATAATTGCCGTAGAGTGCATCCGGCATTATCTTCTGACGTTGTTCCTCCGGACCAAAAATTGCTGCGTTGCCGGATAAGAGACTGATAGCGCCACTGGACTGGAATTCTTATCGGTTTAGGGACATCATCCCTCAGTTTCCGACATAGTCCAGATATGTCTCACGGACATTTGATCTGTTGAATGACGCTATATTTATATAACTTGCTACCTAAATGGGCAGGTCAGGTTTCTTATCGGCAAATGCTCTACATCTGCCTTTCATCAATTTATGAAATATTTTGTAATGGCAGAACAGAGCATTCTGAGAGTTCTCTGCGTCTAGATGACCAGGTCAGGACCTAGTATTGTTATACCGTCGTCTATGTCAATTCCAACCAAGATGTTGGAAACGACAATATCGTCTAGCAGGGTCAGCTTAGACGCATCATCGTACGCAGATCACCTTACCAGAACATTATCATTACGTCTCAAAGGAAAAAGAATTCTAGGATGTACAACCTCCTTAAGAGTTCTTTCAAGGGCCTCACGTAAAACTCCATCCTTCTAGTGGCTATATGGAGTTGGTTAGACATGACGCGGCCCTGGCTACATCCACGCGTGTGGATAATAAGCTGAAAAACTCTCTCAGAGTCGCTCCGGTCTCCGGAGAGTTTTCTTCGACGGCAAGCTTTCCGCAGTCTATGATCAGATAACTAAGAAAGCTTCAGACTCTCTGCTATTCAAATCCGCTTCCATATAGTCGGATTCAGCAGAGAAGAGTAGGACAGGCACTTCTGGGATGAATACGTCCCAAGGGAAGTTCCTATAGAGGTTCCTATGCGTCCTCTAGGTCTTACTCTAGAGACCGTCAGGGTAGCAACTCAGGTAGGGGCCATAATTCTGGCCGAGACATCCGGTCAGACACCCCTAGGTCGACGGGGCGAGGTGCCGGCCATGGAGGACATGGCTTCTCCTTCCGCAAGCCTCGCAGGACCAGGAGGTAATGGTATTAACCTCTATCGTGTACTAGTGAGCGGAAGACTGTCGAGTTTCTCAATTAATTGGGAGTGGATTATGGACGTCCCTTGGTTCAAGGGGTGATTTCAGAAGGACTAAATTGTCCTTCAAATGAAAACCTCTGTTAACTCGGAGTCCAAGATGGACTCAGCTTCCGTCAAGTCAGTAGGAAAGAGGCTCGCTTCCATCAGAAGTCCAGTCTTCTGGAATGATTGCGATAGAGATCGTAGAAATCCAGGAATTTCCAGGTTTCTACAACCATCCTTTTCTGGTTCCAAAACCAGACGGCTCGTTCCGTCCACTCATAATTCTGAGCTGGATAAACAAGCTGATCGTGGCTTCAAGTTTATATATGGAGTCCATCCGATAGGTCAGAGCGAATATTCGGGTGTATGACCATGCTACATGCATAGATCTCAAGATGCGTACTTTCACGTCATGGTACATCAGGCGTTCAGAAAGTATCTTCGCTTCTTCATCATAGGAGTCGTGTATTAGTTCCGAGCAATGTACTTCAGTCTGAATCTAGCCCCCTGGGCTTTCACTCGAATAACGAACTTGGTAATGACTCATTTCCGAGCTCATTCGTCTGCGATAACGTCGGCCTATCTGGACGACATTCTTTAGAGGCAATGAGTTAACGCTTCAGAAAGATGTACAGAATCTGCTTCTTATTATTTCATAAGTAAACGAGGAGAAGTCGGATCTGGTATCATCCAAGTCATTCACCCACCGGGGGATGAGCTTCGAAACGCACAACATTTTCGTTCGTCTACCGTTACCCAGAGCGAAATTAATCAGTTGTTATGCGCACTATTGTCTTCGCTCAGACAAGGTCTCAGCGAGAGATCTCAGGAGACTGATACGTTTGTGTGGAGCTGCCGTGATTTTATTCCAATGGGGCGGTTACGCACTTGTCCTCTCCAATTTCTTCTGATCCAGAATTGGAGGGTGAAGATTTTTTCGCTCGATACGGACATCTTGTCAATCAAGTGAATAAGAGATTCATACTTGGGCAGGTTTTCAGTGGTTAACTCAGGGAGTTCCAATGCAATTGCCGGATCCGAGTTTTACAATTTTGACGGATGCCATTCAAACAGGTTGGGTCGTATCATTGAGCCCCATGGATTTGAAGGGCCAGGGTCTTTGGGATCCGTATTTCCTAATTAAGCACATTAACATCAAGAATTATGTCATTTTGGCATGCGCTACGTTATTGGATGAACGTTATTCAGAATGCTCATGTGCTAATTCTGTCTGACAATTCGATGGTATTAGCGTATTTTCGGAACTAGGGAGACAGTCATTCCATTCTGTTTTTCATGTTAACGGAAGGAATCTTTCTGTTTGTACTAGAACATCAAGTTCTCCTATCGGTCCGTCATATTCTGGCTCGTCTGAACGTATTAGCGGACTCCCTTCACGGAGGGGCCGCTTGTTGACGCCAGAATGGACTTTCAACAAATGAGTATTCAATCAGATTTGCTATCAAGGAGAGCGGCATATGATCGACTTTTTTGTGACGCATCTCAACAATCAGTTGCAGAAGTATGTGTCACAATGTTTGGATCTTCGAGCGGTTGCAGTAGACCCTCTATCGATCTCGTCAGACGGAATAATAGGATATGCGTATCTTCAAACGCCGTTGATTCAGCAGATATTGCTCAAGTTATATATCTCAGTGCAAACTTCTGTTGGTAGCATTTCTATCTCCACAAAGTCCGTGGATTAATCTACTCAGGCATCTTGTGGGACATGCCGTGGAAGCTTCCTCCACATTTCGGTCCATTCTATGGTCAGATGGATTCAATTTACTATCAGTACTGCTTATGATAGTATCTTCAATCAGCAATCTGTGCTTTAGTTTTAAGCTCATGAAGTAAGAGTTCTTTCTACAACATGGGCTTACAATGTACGCTAATAATGTTGCCATTACAGATCTAGTGAGGGCTGCATATTGTTCTTTGCCCTCCACTTTCTTGAATTTGTATCTGAGAAATATTGAGTCCTTTTCTGCAGATCTGCATTGTTTAGGTTCATTATTTTTCACTCAGAATGTCGTCCACTAAACAGTGGCAACTATATATATGTAGGCTTTCGGTTCCGGCAGTGACTCTGTCCTGCTGCCCTCTTCGCTCTGGAGTATTTGATCCAGGGCAAGGGGAAGGGGGGGGGGAGGGGTGTTCCCTTAGGTCACCTGCTTTATCGGGTAAAGCAAGGGAATACCTCCTCTGGAGTCAGTAATTCCGAGTCGGTACCGGTGTAACAGGATATCCTAGTATATCTTCCCCCCCCCCCCCCCACCCTGGATATCTTCCCCCCCCACCCATAAAAATTTTTTTTTGATTAATTTGACATTATTTGATGATGAAATGGTGAGAACAGATCCTGGCCTGGATATCTTTCCCCCCACCATGACAAAAAGATTTTTGTCAAACATTTGACACTAATTGATATTGAAACGGTGAGAGAAATAGATTTGGGACTTTAAAAATGGTTTCGGATAAACACAGAGTTAGGGTTGGTTGGAATGGGAGGTGGGGGGGGGGGGGGGAAGATATCTAGGCCTGGATATCTCCCCCCCCCCCCCTCCCCACCATGACAAAAGATTTTTTGTCAAACATTTGACACTAATTGATAATGAAATGGTGAGAGAAATAGATTTGGGACTTTAAAAATGGTTTCGGATAAACACAGAGTTGGGGTTGGTTGGAATGGGAGGTGGGGGGGGGGGGGGGGGGGGGAGATATCCAGGCCTGGATATCTTTCCTCACACCATGACAAAAATTTTTTTGTCAAACATTTGACACTAATTGATAATGAAATGGTGAAAGAAATAGATTTGAGACTTTAAAAATGGTTTCGGATAAACACTGAGTTAGATGGCCTGGATATCTTCTTTCTTTTTTGTCATGGTGTGGGGGGAAGATATCCAGGCCTGGATATCTTCCCCCACTCCCATTCCAACCAACCCTAACTCAGTGTTTATCCGAAACCATTTTTAAAGTCCCAAATCTATTTCTCTCACCATTTCATTATCAATTAGTGTCAAATGTTCGACCAAAATTTTTTTGTCATGGTGGGGGGGAAGATATCCAGGCCTGGATATCTTACCCCCCCCTTCACCCCCCCCCCCCCCCCCCCACCTCCCATTCCAACCAACCCTAACTCTGTTTATCTGAAACCATTTTTAAAGCCCCAAATCTATTTCTTTCACCATTTCATTATCAATTAGTGTCAAATGTCAAATTTTTTGTCATGGTGGAGGGAAGATATCCAGGCTTGGAATTCTTCCCCCCTCCCCCCCCCCCCCCCCCCCCCCATCTCCCATTCCAACCAACCCTAACTCAGTGTTTATATCCGAAACCAATTTCTCTACCCAAAACAGTTACACTTCATGTCACATGACAACATGAACCAGAATAGTTGAGAAAATATTGAAATGAATTTTTGTCACAGGTGTTCAACTGGATGAGAGCAAGATATCCAGGTTGAACCTGAAAAAAAACAACATTCTGCCAAAAAAAAACATTTTTCTCGCCATTTCATCATCAAATAATGTTAAATTAATCCCAAAAAAATTTTCGTGGTGTAGGGGGAAGATATTCAGGGTGGGGGGGGGGGGGGGGGGGAAGATATACTAGGATATCTTCCCCCCCGGGGGAAGATATCGAGGGGGGGAGATGACGTGTGACACCAGAATGGATTTAAAGTAAAGCTAATGTTTACTCATCTATGTAATATTTTTCAAGTGTTGCTCGGTGTGAGACATTTGTATATATCACGTATTAATCGGGCATTAATATACAATCCTCGGACACTTTTATATGAGTATATAGAGTCTCATTTTGCGGGACTTCCTTATTTATTGGCTTTCCTTTAAAAATATTAGTATAAAGGGTTATACTGAATGTTAATAGAGATCATTGATGTTATTGCGCTCAATTACAGAATGGTGTTGTGTCTTTCTTTTTGATACAAATAAGAAAGATACATGTAAAGCCTATCTCTCATTTTCTCCTTCAGGGGATAGTTCTGTTATATTTAATTGAGTCTATTTGATTTTCCTTTATGTCCTAGGCCCCTCCAACCTTTTTAGTCTCCAGCTAAGTCTGGGTCATTGGTACAGTATAAAAATGTTAAAATTTTTTTAGTAATTTATAAATTTTTTATACTTACCAATGACCCAGACTGTGATGGCCATCCCATGAGTTGGGAACTCATACCTCCCCGCTGGGTACATAACGCTTACCAGGCACTGGTTGTAAGAATGATAATTGCGCCAATTTCGAGACCTCCTTGACACTGCGCATGGGCAGTGGAGTAAAAGTATGGAGGACCATATAGGACATGTAATTTTCGGTTTTAGATGCAAATTTTGGGGATTGGGGGTAAAATTTGCATTTGGCCCTAGATATTTTAGAGTTAGCACCAGCTAAGTCTGGGCCATTGGTAAGTATAAAAAATATATAAATTATAAATTTTTTAACTTTCAGGGGAAAGGTCGCATGGGGACAAAAGAAATGAAAAAAAAATTCAGCTCATGGACCATCATTAACACCAGGTTATATCCAGATCTAGTTGTCAATTATGCTGATGCATTTATGCTGTGTTAAAAAATAATTGTTGATTTGACACCGGCCCCACGCCCCCCCCCCCCCCCCCCCCCCCCCCCCCATCCTCTTCTTCATGACCACCTACCCACAGAGCACCACCACCTGTGGTTTGCTTTTATCAAAGTCTACTAAGCTAATAATTTCCCAAGTCTGGAAATGTTAACAGGAAAAGATGTTCTAATGTTCAGTTACTTCATGAAGATTAGGACTTGGACAGTATCTTGATCAAAATCCTTCATGCCCTGCACAAAACTTTTCTTTTCATCATTGAAGCATTTTTTTTTAGCTCACCTGACTTTCAGTCAGGAGAGCTATAGTGATCACTCACCAGCCGTCGTCTGTCGTCCGTGAACATGGTGTTTGCGTCTTCTCCTCCCAAACCGCTGAACCAATTTAATTGATATTTGAGATAATAGTTTGTTATGACATCGCAATTTGATTTTGTTCAAATCAAGTTGCCTCGCCCGTGGGTAGGGCCACACCCAAAAGGTGTGCTGAAATCTTAAAAAATCTTCTTCTCATGAACCAGCAGTAGCAGAGACTTGATATTTGGTGTGCAGCTTCCTTTTGAGGTGTAGACTCAGATTTGTTCAAGAGAAGTTTGTGGGGCTATACTTGGCGTCGTAATGGGAGGGGAAAGAATATTTGCCCCTCCCAAAATTTCTTTTTTCCAAACCGAGAGGCAAATTTTGACCAAATTTGATATGAGGGCTTATTGGGTCATAAGTACTTAATTTATGCAAAAACTTTTTTTCCCATCGCCCCCCAAAAAAATTAAAACGCCCATATCTCCAAAACTACACGGCACTGAGAATTCTTATTTGTTGTGAAGCTTCCTTATGACCAACAGAATGGAATGGTAAAAAAAAAATTGCCATCGGTTTTATCATGGGGTACTTTTTGGGGACTTTGAAAAAGTGCTGAGTCAGCATTTTTTAACACTGTGGGTAATGGGAAAAACATATAAGACTACTTTTCTCCCAACCACTGCTCCAAAAGCTTTCAAATTTCATAATAATAATAATAATAACTCTTTGGCCAGCCGCTGATTTGTCGCGGTCCTCATAAGAGAAGGCCATCATTCCCCCTGCACCCCACCCCTCTTCCCCTCCTCTCCTCCCAGCATTCAGATATAAACTGCTTAATAGTGTCCCTCACTTCCTCTTTTTCAACTTCTTCAATAAGCATTCCTACCCTCTCCCTCGTGTCCCCCTTCAGCCATCTATCCTTTGTTTCTTCACCCCACTTCTGCATTATTCTTCCAGTAAATTTTATTCTATGAGGTATATACTGTGGGCATTCCAAGAGAAAATGTTCCAGGGTCTCCACTACTCCAGAGTGGCACATTTGGCATCCCTTTTCCCCATCTCTCCCAATTTTTCCCCGAAGCTCCAGTGATCTTGATCTCAGTTTGAACAGCAGTGACCCTCCAAAGGTGCCATCTAGGTACTTCTCAAAAGCTGGCTTTTCTTTATATTGTAACCCCTGCAGTGAACTTTTCACGCTAACCCCTGCTCGCCAGTTTTGATTGCAATCTTCCATGACTCTCTCTTTGACAAACCTTTTGCCTTCTTTCATTCCTGCTTCTATGTTTGTGACCTCTATAGAGTAATTGTCCATTAGTTCCCTCACATGTTTTGACCACCCCGTTTCTATATTAGAATTCCAAATGGTATCGAGCATCAATTTGCACCACCGGTTGTCAGGCAGGTTTCTCAAGTAGTTAAAGTAACACAGTTTTCCCAAATCTACCCTGTCCTTGATTTTCATCCACCCAAGCTCCCCCCTTACTGCTTCCAAAGCTGCTGCATTACTCGACCCTGTTATCCATCTGCCGGCATCATTCTGAGTACTTTCCAACTTCTTAATAACGGTTTGGTTTAATGGAATCACGTCCGTGCCATACGTTATACTTGGTAAACCCACCCTCTCCCACAGTGTTTTCCCCACAAAGACCTTGTTGAAACTATTTTTCCCTAAAAGTTTTAGTTGGTTCAGAATTCTTTTCCCCTTCAGAATCAGTTTGGCTGAGTAATTTCTGTACACCCCTCTTCCCGTTATATTTATGCTTACCCCTAGATACTCATACTCTCCCAGTTCTCCTACAGTGATTTGTTTGCTTTCCCCTTCGGGGATTGAGAACTCCCCCACTCTCCATCTCTTTGTCATATCTACCTTGCGTCCAACGGGTATTACCTTGCTTTTATTTTCATTTAGTTCGAGCCGCCAAGTGTTCCCATATCTACCAACAATTTCCAGCAGTTTCTCTAGCCCCTGTTCAGTTCTAGACATTAACACCATGTCGTCCGCAAAGAATAAGCCTGGTATCTTTATGTCTCCAACATTTACCCCCTCCGCACTCTGAATTAGTTCGTCCCCTAAATCTTTAACATACAATGCAAACAAAATCGGTGAAAAGATACACCCCTGCTTGAGGCCTATATCCATAGGGACTCGTTTTGTAGTGATACTTCCTAGACTGAGTTGGCTTTGCACATCTGTATACAGTGCTTTCATGATTCCCACAAAGTCACCCCCCAGTCCGATGCCCTCGAGCTTTCGCCACATACCTTCCCTCCACACTCGGTCGTACGCTTTTTTCACATCTAGAAATGCCAGAAACATCTTTTTCTTTTCAGCCTTTGTTGATTCTATCAGTTGGGTGAGTGTAAATAGGTGATCAGTGACTCTTCGTCCTTTCCTGAAACCATTTTGAATTTCTCCTAAAAAACCTTTCTCTTCAATAACTTCCTCTAGTCTACCGTATATGACCTTACAGAATACTTTTCCGATGTTACTACTAACTGATATCCCCCTATAGTTATCTAGAACTTCCTTATCCCCCTTTTTGTGTATGAACGACACCTTACTTTCCCTCCACTCTCTGGGGACCTGTTGCTTTCGCAGAGCCAGGTTGAAAAGGTTTGTCAGGACTTCAATAAGTGCCTCCCCTCCATTTTTGAGGAATTCGTTCGGAATTTCATCAGTCCCTCCCGCTTTACCATTTTTTAATTTCGAGACCACGTTCCGCACTTCTTCTGCCGTTATTTCGCTACAAACACGATTGGATAGGTTCTCCTCCACCAGTGTATTTCTTTTTGGTGGGGACCCACTGCCCCATCGCCTATCGTTTATCTTTTCCCAGTGCTTGACTAAGTCGGAAGCGATACGGCCTTTATCTTCTGTACTTTCCCCATCCACTTTGATACTCTGTACACTACTTTTCCCCCGTTTATTTACCCAGTTCCAAAATACGTTTGAGCTCGAACTCCCCGTTTTCTTTATTGTTCTGGCAAGACTGCAATTGCGCTCCTTCCTATTATTATTCTTTATCTCATTCACCTTTTTCCGTGCCAGTTCATATTCTCCTTTCATTAGTCTCGTGTCATTGTTATCCACCCCTTTAAGCTTCCTACTTCTTCTGTAAGCAGCGCATTTTACCTTCCTTTCTTTTATAGCCTTTTTCAGTCCCTCGTTAACCCTGTATCCAAGCTCTCTCGTTGGGACCCTCACCCTTCCTATACACTCCTTCCCTGCCTCTGTTAGGCTATTTACTATGCCATCTGAAATACTCTGGACATTTGCATCCCTAGGTATACAATCAAGATTTGGTTTTAGTTTTTCCCGAAACTGCTTCCAGTCGGCTCCTTGTTTTAGTCCCCAAACTTCCTTGAAGGTATTTCTGTCTCTATTCGTCTTTTTGCCCATAATCTTAACTGTTATCAGGTTGTGATCACTACCCAAGTCATTTTTTCCCTCGTCATCTATTTCTACATCTATAACCTCCCTCCATACGCCAATGTCAGTGAGTATATAATCAATTATTGTTTTCTTATCGTTCCTCTCCCTGGTCCATTTACCCTTACATTTCGCATCCCTGTTCAGGATCTTTAAACCAAGCTCTTTTGATAGGTCCAACATCTTCCTCCCATTCGTGTTAATTTTCCTATCACCTCCCTGTATGCCCTCCTCCTTATCCCCGATGTGCCCATTAAAGTCCCCCATTAGGACATTACTGAACCCTCTGCTACCAAGCTCTGTGATATTCGATCTAAGAGTTGTATATATTGAATCATTCCACTCGGGCTTACTTCCCTCCACTGCTAAGTATACAACACCAACGGCAACACTCCTGCTTCCTAACTTGATTTTTGCCCATACTATTTTGTTGGATACTGGAATCTGAGTCCTTGCTTCTGTGAGATCTGTAATCAATGAGGGCTGTAATTCCTCTTTAGCGTAGATGCCAACACCCCCACCCCGTTTCTGACCCTCAGTTCGCCCAGCTCCTATCCACACGCAACCCTTTATCTGATCAACCCACTCATCCCGTCGTATCCACGTCTCACTTAGACCCATTATATCGAAGTCTCCTTCGTCCATCATTGTTGATATTTCGCTTACTTTCTTGTGCAGACCCTGGATGTTGCAGTACCCAAACTTAATGAATCTTTGTTTTTTTGTCATCACTGGCACATTATTATAACCCTGGTATGTCCCTGTATTGTGCATGTTTGTTGTTCTTCCTATGTTCCCAGCATTTGTGCCCCTCTGGGTTATCGGCTGTAGTCCCCTACCCCCCTTTTCTCCAAAAAAGGCCCAGCCACCTGTAGGATTTTTTGGCCCAGCAGGTCTGTACCCATCCTACTTAAATGCAATCCGTCTCGCCCATACAACTCTCCTTGTCCCCAGAATGAATCCCAGTGGTCAATGAAATGTACTCCCAAGTCTTTGCAGTGCTCTTCCAGCTCCTCGTTTAGTGCCATAATCCGTGAGTTCCTCTCATTCCCACCACCCATAACGGGGAGCACCCCTGAAACGATGATCCGAGCATTCCTGCTAAGTAGCTTACTAATTAGGTCCTTGTATGTGTCCACCAAACGAACTGATTTCCTCTCCCTGATGTTATTGGACCCCACATGTAATACCACTACCGGATCAGGCCCCGACCCAGCTACAATACCATCCACTCTATCCCTCAGGTCCTCCACTTTAGCCCCCGGAAAGCACAGAACTGTTCTATTTTTACTGTCCGGACCACAGACAACCTTGTCGAACTATGCTACTTCCCGCAACCACCAACTTACTTTTGGCCCTCGCCCTATTTATCTCCTCCAGTCTCCTATTGTTTACAGCATCCTCTTCCTCTCCAACAGCCCCACTCGGAATCAATATCGGTATCGGTATCTTTGACCTAGGATTACTCCTATCCTTGTCCCTCCGTCTCTTTCCAGGCCCTGAACTACCTGGACTACTCCCCTGGTCTTCCCCCGGATCCCTCCTCCTTTTTCCTGGCCTAGACCCCAAGCTACTATCTGTTGCAACTACCTCCATCTCCTCCTTTGTCTCTTCCGAATCAAGCACATCAAATCTGTTTCTGGTGCTGCACTCCCCACTGCCTTTGGACTTTACACCCCTATCTACCTGCTTCTCTGGCCCCCCTTTCCTACCACTTTTGGTAGTCCATGCCAAACGCTTTACAGCATTACTCCGGCCTGGGCCCTCCTCATCTGTCCTACGTACTTTTCTAGCAGCCCCCACCTCATCACCTACCTCATTCACATCAAAGGTTCTACCCCCATGTTTCCTCTTGGAACCACCGACAACCTTCCATCCTTCTCGGAAAGCCACTTTCACAGGCGTAACTCCAGACAGCCCCGCCCTACCAAGTTTTCCCTTCAGCTCAGCAATCTCCCCCTCAAACTTAACAATTGTCTCAAGTAGGCGGAGGATTTCCTGACAGTTTGCACATACCTCTCCATATCCCATCGAGCGACAGTCCCCATACATCATAGAACACTGTTTACAAACTTCAAGCCCAATATCGCCATCGGTGGCCCCACCAACCCGGCTCTGACCGACACCCCCAGTGACCCCAGTGACCTCTGTCTGCACACCAATACTTACCCCGTTGGCACCGTTGACCTGGACCGCGATATTACACGTATTTACACGTATTTACCTCCATACTTACCTCCGTCTGAACAGACTTGCTCGCCATCATGAAGACAAAATTACGCGATCGGACAGGGAAAATTGTAAACACGCGACAAAAGGCAACACGACGAACCGTTTGACAACTTAGCGCTCACAGTTTTATTTAAGACCTCCTAACTTTGTCTCAGTTACTATACTAAACTAACTCCCCACAAAGTTGAATAAAATAACCTGAAAATGAAATATATATGATTAGTAAACAATAAAAATACTTAATTTCGATTCGTAACCAAGGAGACTTCTTCTGTATACTTGCGGATCGAACCAACCCATATATAACATCTTTGGAAGATTGTTTCACATGTTTATTGAAATCAATTCCGTGGGTTGATATTTGGGCTCTCTATGGGTGCCCAAATGTTTAAATTAGTGCAGTATGAGGAGTATTTTTTAAAAAGCTTCTTCTTCAGATCTACCAATAAGAATCTTTTGATATTTGGTATGCAGCATCCTTAGAGGGGTGAGATTCAAGTTTGTTCAAGCCAAGTCCCTGGGTTCATATTTAGGCTGAAAATTTGGGGTCCCGTTGCAGACTTCTAAATTTGGGACCAAAATCTGGAAATTTTTTTTTGTTTTTTTATGCGTTTTGGTTTTTTTACACTGAATATTTGGGGTCCGGAAATTGTTTTTTGTTTTTTATGCGTTTCAGCCATTTTTGAGAGAGAAAAAAAAAAAAAATTTTACACTGAAAATTTGGGGTCCAGGTGGGACTTGGAAAATTTTGGACCAAAAGCCAGAAATTTTTTTTGGTTTTTCCGGAATTTTTTTTTTGTTTTTTATGCGTTTCAGTCAATTTTAAGAGAAAAACATTTTTTTTTTTTACACTGAAAATTTGGGGTCCTGATGGGACTTGGAAAATTTTGGACCAAAATCCGGAATTTTTTTTTTGTTTTTTATGCGTTTTGGTCAATTTTAAGAGAAAAATTTTTTTTTTTTTTACACTGAAAATTTGGGGTCCGGGTGGGACTTGGAAGATTTTGGACCAAAATCCGGAATTTTTGTTTTTTGTTTTTTATGCGTTTCCATCAGTTTTGAAGACAAAAAAAAAAAAATTTTTTTTTACATTGAAAATTTGGGGTCCGGGTGGGACTTAAAAATTTTGGACCAAAATCCGGAATTTTTTTTTTTTTTTGTTTTTTATGCGTTTCCGTCAATTTTGAAGACAAAAAAAAAAAAATTTTTTTTTACATTGAAAATTTGGGGTCCGGGTGGGACTTAGAAAATTTTGGACCAAAATCCGAAAAAAAATTTTTATGCGTTTCGGTAAATTTTAAGAGAAAAATTTTTTTTTTTTTTTCCACTGAAAATTTGGGGTCCGGGTGGGACTTAGAAAATTTTGGACCAAAATCCGAAATTTTTTTTTTTGTTTTTTATGCGTTTCGGTCAATTTTAAGAGAAAATTTTTTTTTTTTTACACTGAAAATTTGGGGTCTGGGTGGGACTTAGAAAATTTTGGACCAAAATCCGAAAATTAGTTTTTTTATGCGTTTTAAGAAGAAAAAAAAAATTTAGGCTGAAAATATTTTGTTTGGGGAAAAAATTCTGTTTTTATGCGTTTATCTCAATTTTGGGACGTAAAAGTGCAGGAACTGAAAATAGAAGGAAAATCCTGTGTATTGTGTGGGCACAATCGCTTCATCTACTTGGTATATGCTTTTCTTAGGAGGAGCGTATGCAGCTTATTCAAGTCCCTGGTTTGATATTTAGACCACCATGTCAGGTGAACACCCGCAGGCCCCCTGGGGCCTCTTGTTTTTAATTCCTTTCGAAATTTTCTGGGTACGGACGGCCAACAGTTCTGTGTAGTCATCACAACAGAATAAATGTAGTGTTGGAAAATAAGACCATTGTATTTAAATATGCAGTCATAATGCTTTGGCATCCTAAGCGACTTTAACCTTTTTTTAAACTGTGTTAAATCGTTGAGGTCGAGGTGTTGTTTACGTTTTGTAAAGGACCCAGTTCCCTGTTCTTGATTTTGATTTGGAAAAGGGATGAGGATTAAAGCTATTCTATGAATAAATAAATATATATTATTTAATTCCTTTTCATATATTTTATTTACCAAAAAACTGCATTCAAATGAAGGTGGAGTTTTCAATTTTTGAAAGTAAGTTACCTATTTTCACTTCGACACTCGTGCATTGATCACGAATCTCCGATTACAAAGAAAAAAAACAGAAATAAACATGAACACAGTTGAAATATATATCATAAAATACCAAATAAATTTAACTTAAATCCATATTTTACTGCTTCGTGACTTTTTCCAGAGTTTGAAATGCTTGTGATTTGACTCCGAACGTTTTACATAAGTTAACGGGAAAGAAATATTCGACCGTTTTGTTCTCCGGGATTTTTTGTCCAAAACTGATTCCCGTCTTGGAGGCCGGGAACTACACTGAGATTTCGGGATTTTCCCAGGCATTCCTGAAGAGTTAACATGTCTGGGCCTGTGGTAGGAAAATTTTAAATTCTAGGGTCCCAAAACCCTCATTTCCTTGCATCTGGGGGATATTTTGAAGTTTTTCACATATGTAGGTGTTCACATTCCGAGAGCCAGTGATTGCGAGTGAATAAGGACCAATGAGGAAAAATTCAGGTGAAAAATCGTTCATAGATAGAGAGTACACATTACTTACCGACAATACCGGTCCATGGACGATGATAGATCCAGTCCAAAAACGATTGCCTGTACGGGGGTGGCCAAAATATATGCCCTGAAGAATGCTACTGTAACATCACATCATGCCATAGCATCGGACACCAATTCCTATCCGTGTTGGCAGTGGTCCACAGTTGATCAGGGTTTTGACTATTAAACTGAGTAATAATTAGATCTGCAGGCCTTACTTGCTGGCATTGCTATCAGTTTTCACGCAGGACGAACTTGACAAAAAGATTTATTTATTTATATTTATTCATCTATTTTCTCGCTACGCACTTTTCGGTGCTTCGCTTTTTTGCCCTTTTCTTTTCCTCCTCATGTGTTGATGTTTTCAACTTTTCAAAAGCACATGAGTTAACCTACTATAATTAATTTATGCAGTTAATCTTTTGTGAGTTTTAGAATTGCCAACACCATGTGCATGACGATGAGTTCAGTTAAGTTTCGGTTCACGTTGAGCGAATCATTTCCAGGTGATTGATTCGCACATGACCAATATCGACTCGCAAATTGCGATGCGAATCCGGACATCAAATACCCTGCCCAGTCATGATCCCATCAAAATTCTCTATCATTTTCAGGTCTTGAAGTCTATCTCGATTCATGAGTATTGGTTTTGATTCTCACTAACTCCTAACGAATCAATTTTTCTGTTTTTAAATAGTTGAACATAAGAATACTCTTAAACCTTTGTGAGTGCCACTAGTACATTTTCCATAGTTAAAATCAAACCTCATACTTATATATTTGAAAGAGTTTAAACTCTTAACTGGTAGAGTGCTAGAAGCCAATATTTGGGCTTTATTTTGTACTCCTAATACTGAGATTTAAAGGCTTCATATTTTGTGGATATGCTTCATATTATCTTTGAAGTGAAATTATTTAGTGTGTAAGTATTTGCCTTGTTATAATTTAATGGGAGAGTGCCTATAGATACACTCCCATAAATTGTTACAAGGCAACGATACATGTTTGTGAATAAATTCTGATTAACAAAATAATTTAGCACTGTACCGGTTAAGGGCCTAGTCTAACTTTTAGTGAGTTTCTTGTCTTATTAGGGCCCCCGTGAGGTGGATGCCCTATAGTGATCGCTCTGTCCGTGTGTCATATTATCTTTGAAGTGAAATTATTTAGTGTGTAAGTATTTGCCTTGTTATAATTTAATGGGAGAGTGCCTATAGATACACTCCCATAAATTGTTACAAGGCAACGATACATGTTTGTGAATAAATTCTGATTAACAAAATAATTTAGCACTGTACCGGTTAAGGGCCTAGTCTCACTTTTAGTGAGTTTCTTGTCTTATTAGGGCCCCCCGTGAGGCAGATGCCCTATAGTGATCGCTTTGTCCGTGCGTCCGGGCTGTAATCTTTCTCTCTTAATAGATAAGGTTTTGCTATTTGACATGTGGGTATATTATCTCAAGACGATGTGTCGCGTACCAAGGTTGCCATGCTTTGACCTTGAACTTTGACCTCAAGGTCAAATTATTCCGAATTCGGGGTTCTTTTCTGATAAGTTCATGTCCGGGCTGTAACTTTTTTCCCTTAATAGATAGGGTTTTGATATTTGGTGTGTAGGTAGATTATCTCAAGACGATGTGTCGCGTACCACGGTTGCCATGCTTTGACCTTGAACTTTGACCTCAAGGTCAAATTATTCCGAATTAACAAGTTCGTGTCCGGGCTCTAACTTCTTTCCCTTAATAGATAGGGTTTTGATATTTGGTATGTGGGTAGATTATCTCAAGATGATGTGTCGCGTACCAAGGTTGCTATGCTTTGACATTGAACATTGACATCAAGGTCAAATTATTCCGAATTTGGGGTTCTTTTCTGACAAGTTCGTGTCCGGGCTGTAACTTTTTTCCCTTAATAGATAGGGTTTTAATATGTGGTATGTGGATAGATTATCTCAAGACGACGTGTCGCGTACCAAGGTTGCCATGCTTTGACCTTGCAGTTTGACCTCAAGGTCAAATTATTCAGATTTTTTTTGTTCGTGTCCGGGCTGTAACTTTTTTCCCTTAATAGATAGGGTTTTGATATTTGGTATGTGGATAGATTATCTCAAGACGACGTGTCACGTACCAAGGTTGCCATGCTTTGACCTTGAAGTTTGACCTCAAGGTCAAATTATTCAGATTTTTTTTTTTCTGACAAGTTTGTGTCCAGGCTGTAACTTTTTTCCCTTAATAGATAGGGTTTTGGTATTTGTATGTGGGTAGATTATCTCAGGTTGACGTGTTGCCTACCAAGGTTGCCATGCTTTGACTTTGAAGTTTGACCTCAAGGTCAAATTATTCAGAATTTGTTTTTTTTTCTGACAAGTTCGTGTCCGGGAAGGGATTTTAATCAGATTTTACCTATTGCTTGAAATATTTTAGTATTACGGTTCACATCAGTTTATATCTAACATCGGTTAGTTGCTGCTGGGCCCGCAGAGATGGATTCCATCTCCGTGATATCTAGTATGTCAATGTAGAACACTGTTTTTGGTGATCTTGTCGGTAGTTACTGTACCTCAGAAGTGGATTCTAGTGAAGTCTTGGCACAGTGATACCCTACTTTGAGGGAGTAAAGAGAATTCTCCATTCCTTTAAAGACAATTTCAGAATCCTTGACGAAAATCAAATGAACATTTTTCGAGAATCAAAGTTGATTTTGATTGTTTTCTGTGTGAGAATTATTTAGTTTAAACAATATTTATTTCCAAATGTACAAGCAAACATAGTGTGAATAGAACAAGCTGGTGGATTCGACTGTAAGCTGAAACCTTATAACTTGTCGTCTTCACAAAACAAGCAAAGCTACATATAACCTGTTAGAATGACAAGAATATCAGTATTAATATTAACACAAATGTTTGATTGTTCCTTAGCCTCTTGCATTCAATGTTGCATAAGGAAATAAATAGGACGAGAGAGAGAGAGAGAGAGAGAGAGAGAGATTTATGATTTGTGAATTAACACAACATCTGATTATCCAATGACGTCCCCCAACCCCGCGGGAAAAACCTGAATCAAGATTGTCGAATTGGTTTTGAACAGTACTGTCCATCACAAGACAGATTGCCGTCGCTCCTCCCATCTCTCAGACACTACCATAATGATCCATCGCGAGCGTTTCGAAAAGTATATAAAATATTTATCTTACATACAACGTCTATTTTGTTTGTGTTCACTCTGAAGCTGTCGTTTATCAGAACCCCTGATACAGATGGTTGTATCGGGGGTCTGATACAGGCACATTCATTTCAGTGGTTTCTAAAGTGTTGTTTTTTGTTCATCCACACAAATAAATAGTTCGTTTTATATTCGTGAACATTCTTGACTTATTCACAAGATATTATAATATGAATCGATCACCACCACCATGAGGATGAACAGAACATGCATCAAGGCCCCGGCACGCCCTCAGAGGTCCGACCATGACTCATCGTTCTACTTGTCACAGCAGTCTGCCCCAGAGACCGAAGCACGACCCCGAAACACGCCCCACACACCCACTTAATTGTAATAATCCCCACCGACAGCTACAGTAACAGCGATTTGATTTTGCGGGAAGAGCTCCAGTCAGTACCGTCACAGACGATCGACAGTGCAGTCATCCTCATCTCATTGCAACTGGAGGCCGATACTATAAGGTCTCTAGAAACGTTTCGATAAAAGTATAAAATTATGTACCGCCTTGAAAATTTCCCGATTTGATTCATACGATAAAACTCGGAGCCATACAATAGAATGTCACAGTCAACATTATATGGCAGCATTCCCAATGTATCATTATGGACGGTTGTAAAAATTGGGCATTTTAATAAGAAATGGTTTGTAGTTTCGCGGTCGCCGCATGGACATAAGGGAGATTCGAAAAGTTTATTCGTGTAAAGATGATCATTTAGATGACTACATCTGAGTCGGAGTCGACAGTGGTATATTTGTGCCTCTCTAGACACTGAGTTCAGAAAGTACTGTGGTGGCCTTCGGGCGTCGCGATTTAGATAATTTTTGAAATTTGGGAGGGAGGTATTTTCCCTAACGTACAACAGAATTTCGTTCTATAACTTTGTGGTCGAGGGAATGAACGATGTTTGATATGCCCCTGTGCGACAGAATGGAACAAGAAGGTTCCTGTTAGTGCGAAGACTATAGTCTTGGGTTGCGGAAATAAGCCGTGAGAATCTGAGCAATATGTAATCGGGTAGATAGTTGTGATACATTTTAAAAAACTGAGCCAATTTATGTTGTTCACGTCGTTTTGATAGGGGCGTCCAACCAGTCTCTGCGTAAAGCAGTTTCTTATTCGCACTCAGGGTTGCACCGGTTACAATACGAGCTGCAGCAGTTTGTATTTTCTCGAGTTGTTTGGCACAGTTGTCAGAGCAGTTGTCCCATACTGTATCTGCATACTCAAGGACTGGTCTAATGAAGGCAAAGTAGATTTTTGCTAAGACTTTACGATCTAGCTTGAATTTAAGCTTCCAAATTAGGTCAATCCTCGCCCAAGCCTTTGATGCAGTACCATCAATGTGGTCATCCCACGTGCACTGGCTGTTGAGAACCACACCTAGATGCTTATGAGTAGTCACTTCACTGACTTGTGTGGTCGACATGAAGAGGGGAGGGTGTCTTGTTGGGTCCCTTTTATTATTATTACCATAGATTCTGTTTTATGTGGATTAAACTCAACTAACCACTTTTGTGCCCAACTATCAATCGTACCAAGATCTGTATTGAGAATTAGTGAAGCCTGTGTTGGATTGTCAATAATCATATATAGGGTGGTGTCATCCGCAAATAAACGAATGCTACTAGTAAGATCGTTAACAATATCATTTATGTATATAAGGAACAGCAGAGGACCCAAGATAGAGCCCTGCGGAACACCGCTGTTAACAGGTCTCCACGAGGACGTTTCGGAATTTGTTACCACTCTCTGCATTCGGCCATTTAGGTATGAATTGAAAAAGGATAGTAGATCTCCCGTTATACCTATCTTTTCCAATTTGTATAAAAGTCCCTTGTGCCATACTCTGTCAAACGCCTTACTAACATCACAAAATACCACTCTAACTTCCTTACCTTCATCGAGTGCATTACTAAATGTGTCATATATATCTGTGAGTTGGAGGACCATAGAATCGCGAGGAGTGAATCCTGATTGCAGTTGATTCAGGATGTTGTTTTCTTCTAAAAATTCCCACATTTTCTTGAATATACACTCTTCAAGTATTTTACCCAAGCAACTAATCAGTGAAATCGGACGGTAATTGGAGACCAGGTGCGGTGGTGTTTTTTTAAGTATAGGGGTGACATTGGCTTTTTTCCACAGGGTGGGGAAATGAGAATTTGTTAGCAATATGTTAATTTATATGGTGAGCGGTTCCGTTAGGGCACATTTACACTCTCTAAGAAATCGTGTACTTAATAAGTCAGGTCCTGAGGCTTTTGATACTTTTAGTAATTTTAGTGAGTCAAACACATCTTTTGTACTAAGAATTATTGACGTTAATAGTGGTCAGTTTTGGGCAACAGGGAGCGTTGCGTGGGAGTCATCAACAGTAGCAATTGAACAAAAATATTCATTGAGGGCATCTGCTTTTTCAGAATCATAGGATAATGACTTGTTTTGGTACATAAGACTAGGCACTTCCTTGGTTTTTTGGATGGCTGATACTACCTCGTTACGTTTCCGTCGATATTTTTCCCACGCATCCTCAGTACCCCTGCCCTTAGCACTACGGTAAAGCCATTTTCTCTGGCGAATTAATAATCTTATGTTATTGTGCATCCACTTGGGGTCCGCTTTCCGTACAGTAATAAGTTTATTGGGAATATAGTTATCTGCAAGGTCTAAAAGTGTGGAATTAACATTTTCAACCATGGAATCTAAGTTTACGTCTGAGAAGATCATGTCCCAGTTGATATTTCTAATTGCATTGTTGAGTTCGAGGTAATTGTCCTCATTGTAAAGCCAAATATGTCGTTTAAAGCTTTTATAAGTATTTTTTGAAAAGAGTATTACAACATATGTTGGACAGTGAAACCTAATCAAATTTGGAAGAAACGGATCAAGCGTTTCACATTTTATTACGTTTATTGAATTACTTACGAGAATTATTTCCGAAAATCAATTCAGATTTGTGCATGAATTTTATTAAGCCCAGCGTTTTATTGATGTGTAGTACTCGATGCATGAATCAGAATGCAGTAAATGTCAAGTTTGTGCATTTTGTCACTTTCTGGTTCATTTATTATACAAAGTTGCTGGGGTATAATGTTTTTGACGGGTCCGTCCGTCAGTCCATCAGTCTGTCAGTCCGTCAGTCAGTCCTACTTGTTTTCCAGACTTTTTTTCTACACGCTTCCAGATATTGAGCTGATTTTTGGTATGTTAGTCTGACATGCAGATCAAGTTTGCATTTTGTTCCGCTCCACTGATTTTTACCGAAATTACGGTCCTTGAACTTTGAAAAGTTCATCAAAATTACAGTTTTGCTGACTTTTTTCCTACACGCTTCCAGATATTGAGCTGATTTTTGGTATGTTAGTCTAACATGGTGGCCTACAGAACATGTTTGGGTTTTGTTCCGCTCCACTGATTTTTACCTAAATTACGGCCCTTCGACTTTGAAAAGTTCATCAAAATTACAGTTTCCGGACTTTTTTTCTGCACGCTTTCAGATATTATCGAAATTACGGCCATTTTAGTATGTGAGTCTACCACAATGACTTACAGATCAAGTTTGCGTTTCGTTCTGCTCGGCTGATTTTTGCGGAAATTACAGGCCCTGGACTCTGAAAAATACAAGTAACAGATTTCCGGGTCATTTTCCTAAAAATTCTAGTTTTCCGAGCTTGAAATATCGGGGCGCGTGGGGTATGTGAGCGTGCTCACTAAGGTTCTATATTTAGATCTAAACTGATGATTCCACCAGAATGATATAAATATGTGAATCATAGGGGTGCTCAACAATTGAATTGACTGAACTAGAGCTGCACGATATTCAAAACTGAATACTGGTATCGGTATTCAAAAAAATACCGTGATATATCGGTATATCGTTGAACATAAGTACCACAACCAGGACTTGAGCCATCACAGTTGGAACGAATCAGCATGCCTTGATCTGAAAAACCTTTATCCAGTGCAAACGATATCAAAATTTATTATTTTAAATATTAGTTTATCGGATTTTTCCATGAATTTATACAAAACAATATCATGTGACCCCTCATTGGAACGAGCTATGGTTTTGTTGAATATTTTGAAAATTATTTTTTCAACTGCTGAAATTATATACTATACAGGAACATGCTGCTGATTCCTTGGGTAAAGGGATAATATTATTCATTCGGTGCTGCAGTTAAAACTCATGACATCTTTAAAAATAAACTGTGGGTAAATAGATAATGACGATAAACCAATATTTTTGTAAATACACCGGTATTCAATCGATATTGGTTTGAATACCAGTATATATCGGTTTATTGATTTCCCGTGCAGCCCTAGACTGAACTAGAAAAATTGACTGAATAAAAAGTAGTTTTGAAATTATTAACATATTGCATTCCAAGGAAAATTCTCTGCATATAAATGTGTTTTATTTTGAAAATTACTTTAAATGTAATTAGTATAATAATAATAATAACACTTTGGCCAGCCGCTGATTTGTCGCGGTTCTCGGACGAGAAGGCCATGGTTACCCCTGAACTCCCAACTGCCTCCCTATTCCCACGCTTCTCCTCTCCTCCCAACACTCGGAGACGAACTGCTTGATGACATCCCTTGCCCCATTCTTCCCAATCTCACCGATTAGCGTATTAACCCTCTCCTTTGACTCTCCCCCTAACCACATGTCCTTCATTCTCCCATCCCACTTCCCCATTATACTCCCAGTGAATCTCATTCTTTTAGACTGATACTTTGGGCATTCTAGAAGAAAGTGTTCCAGGGTCTCCACCACGCCCAAGTTACACATCTGGCACTCCTTTTCACTGTTTTTCCCAATTTTTCCCCTCAGCTCCAGGGACCGCGACCTCAGCTTGAACAACAGTGCCCCCCCCCCCCCCCCAAGGTGCCATCAAGGTACTCTTCAAAACCAGGCTTCTCTTTATCACGCAGGCCACCCAAAGATCTCTTTGATTTGACCCCCTCTCGCCAATTACGGTTACAATCCTCCGTGACCCTTTCTCTGACAATCTTTTTGCCCTGGTTTGCCCCAACATCAAGGTCCGAGATCTCCAATGAGTAGTTTTCTACTAGCTCCCTCACTTGGACCATCCACCCCGTCTTGATGTTTGAGTTGAAAGTTTTCAGGAACATTACTTTACACCATCGGCTATCGGGGAGATTTACCAAATAATTAAGATAACCGAGTTTCAATAGGTCTATCCTGTCCTTGATCCTCATCCACCCAAGCTCACCCCTGATTGCTTCTAGCGCTGCGGCATTACTCGAGCCTGTTATCCATCGGCCTGCATCGTTCTGCAGGATTTCCAAGCTCTTTACGGCTGTGTTGTTTAGGGGTACAACTTCCGTACCGTATGTTATACTTGGCAGACCCACCATTTCCCAAATAGTTTTCCCCACGAAAACCTTATTGAAACTGTTTCTCCCTATAAGTTTCATTTGGTTAAGGATTCGCTTCCCCTTCGGAATCAATTTATTTGTGTGGTTTCGGTAGATGCCTCTTCCTGTGATGTTTATATTTACCCCCTAATACTCGTAATCGCTAGTCTCTCCTACACTAAAAGTCTACTGCTACCTTCTGGAATGCAGAACTCCTCCACTCTCCACCTTCGAGTGGGGTCCACTTTGCGGTCCACGGGTATAACTTTGCTCTTGCTTTCATTAAGTTCAAGCCTCCATTTGCTCCCATATTTCCCAACAATTCCCAGCATCTTCGCAAGCCCCTCTTCGCTTTCTGACACTATCACCATATCGTCTGCAAAAAATAGCCCTGGGATCTTCAAGTCACCAACTGCAACCCCCTTGTCGCTATGCAGGAGTTCATCTCCTAAACCTTTGATGTACAATGCAAAAAGAATTGGCGAAAGGATACACCCCTGTTTTAGGCCTATCTCCATAGGCACACCTTTTGTTGTAATGTTTCCCAGGCTAAGTTCACTCTGTACATCTTTATATAATGCTTTCATAATCCCGACAAACTCGCCCCCCCCCCCCCCCCCCCCCAAGCCCAGGGCCTCCAGCTTGCGCCACATACCCTCCCTCCATACTCTATCATATGCCTTTTTAACATCCAAAAGGGTCATGAACGTCTTTTTCTTTTTTTGCTTTCGCGGATTCTATCATTTGGGATAGCGTGAAAAGATGGTCAGTGACTCTCCTTCCATTCCTGAAGCCATTCTGGATTTCTCCCAAAAAACCCTTCTCTTCGATCACCTCCTCTAATCTCCCATCCAGGACTTTACAAAAGACTTTTCCAATGTTGCTGCTGACAGAGATCCCTCAATAGTTATCCAAGACGTCTTTTTCCTCCTTTTTGTGAATAAATGTCACTTTGCTTTCCCTGCACTCCTTTGGGACCTCTTGTTTTTCTATGGCTAAATTGAATAGGGCAGTTAGGCTTTCCAAGAGTTCCTCTCCCCCATTTTTGATAAACTCGTTAGGAATTTCGTCCACCCCTCCCACTTTTCCATTCCTTAATTTTGAGATCACCCTTCGCACCTCCTCAGTTTTGATTTCGCTGCACACGAAGTTCGATAGATTTTCCTCGACCTGGTTCGGACACTCTGGTGGGTTCCCCATGCCCCATCGCTTATCGTTTACCTTTTCCCAGTGGTTGACTAGTTCTAATGCGATTTGGTCTCGCTCTTCTGTAACTCTGCCATCTACTTTAATACTCTGTGGGTTATTCCCTTTGTTACGTTTGTTCACCCATTTCCAAAATACGCTCGAACTCTACCCCCCTGTCGTACTTATCGTCCTAATAAGACTGCTATTTCGCACTCTCCGGTTGTCGTCTTTAATCTTGTTTACTTTATTTCGTGCTTGTTGATATTCTTCCTTTGCTACCATGGCCTCATTGCTTTCCACCCCCTTAAGTTTTCTACTTCTCCTGTTTGCAGCACATTTAGCTTTTCTAACCTTTATGGCCCTTTTCAATTCTTCGTTCACTCTGTACCCAAGTTCCCATGTTGGCACCCTAATCTTTCCTACACTTTCCTTCCCTGCCTCCACTAGGCTCGCAACTATGGCATCGGCCATCTTCTGGACACTGCCCCCCTTGTGTATGGCTGCAAGCTTTGGTTTCAGTTTTTCTTCGAACTTCGCCCAGTCGGCATCCTTTTTGAGTTCCCAAAAAAATGAAACTTATAGGGAGAAACAGTTTCAATAAGGTTTTCGTGGGGAAAACCATTTGGGAAATGGTGGGGCTGCCAAGTATAACATACGGTACGGAAGTGGTACCTCTAAACCAGACGGCCATAAAGAGCTTGGAAATCTTACAGAACGATGCAGGCCGATGGATAACGGGGTCGAGCAATGCCGCAGCGCTAGAAGCAATCAGGGGTGAGCTTGGGTGGATGAGGATCAAGGACAGGATAGACCTGTTGAAACTCGGTTATCTTAATTATTTGGTGAATCTCCCCGACAGCCGATGGTGTAAAGTAATGTTCCTGCAAATCTTCAACTCAAATATCAAAACGGGGTGGATGGTCCAAGTGAGGGAGCTAGTAGAGCAAAAAGGTCTTTGGGTGGCCTGCGTGATAAAGAGAGGCCAGGTTTTGAAGAGTACCTTGATGGCACCTTTGGGGGGTCACTGCTGTTCAAGCTGCGGTCGCGATCCCTGGAGCTGAGAGGAAAAATTGGGAAAGACGGTGAAAGGGAGTGCCAGATGTGTAACTTGGGCATGGTGGAGACCCTGGAACACTTCCTTCTAGAATGCCCAAAGTATCAGTCTAAAAGAATGAGATTCACTGGGAGTATAATGGGGAAGTGGGATGGGAGAATGAAGGACATGTGGTTAGGGGGAGACTCAAAGGAGAGGGTTAATGTGCTAATCGGAGAGATTGGGAAGAATGGGGCAAGGGATGTCATCAAGCAGTTCGTCTCCGAATGTTGGGAGGAGAGGAGAAGCGTGGGAACAGGGAGGCAGTTGGGAGTTCAGGGGTAACCAAGGCCTTCTCGTTCGAGAACCGCGACAAATCAGCGGCTGGCCAAAGTGTTATTATTATTATGCCTTCTTCCTTATCACCTATGTGTCCATTAAAGTCGCTCATCAGAATTATACCGAGCCCCCTGTTTTCTAGTTCATTGATATTGGACCTTAGTGTTGAGTATATCGAGTCATTCCACTCGGGTTTACTTCCCTCCACGGCACAGTACACAATCCCAAGGGCAATACTTTTGTTTCTCAGACTGATCTTTACTCATCCAATTTCTTTTGACACCTCAGTCGAGGTGATGATATCTTCCAGATCTGTGATTAGCGACGGTTTTAAATCCTCTTTAATGTACATGCCTACCCCTCCCCCCTGTTTCTGCCCCTCTGTTCGCCCTACACCTATCCACACACATCCGTTTACTTGGTCTACCCGTTCCTCGTGTCTTACCCACGTCTCGCTTAAGCCCATGACATCAAACTTCTTTGCCTCGGTCAATGTAGCAATTTCACTTACTTTCCGGTGGAGACCCTGGATGTTGCAATAACCCACTTTCAGGGTACCGAGGTTCATTGGCTTCCACCTACTGGGCCCATTGTTTTCTGTCGCTAGTCCTGGTAAACTTATTCTGTCTCCCTCACTCTTGATTACCCCACCTATGTCCACTCTAGTTATACTTGCCTCTGACCTCCCACCCCGCTCCTCTCCAAAAAGGCTCTGCTACCATAGAATTTTATCCCCCAATACCCGTTTCCCCACCCTGCTAAGATGCAGCCCGTCACGCCCGTACATGCTCCCAATGGTCGATAAAGGGTATTCCCAGATCAACACAGTAGTCCTCCAACTCTTCATTTAGGGTCAAAATCCTTGAGTTCCATTCGTCCCCACCTCCAAGGACAAGAAGGACCCCGGATACGACAACCCTTGCATTCCTACTTAGCAGTTTGCCGACTAAGCCTCTATACGACTCCACCAAACTTACTGACCTTCTCTCCCTGATATTGTTGGTCCCCACATGGACCACCACTACCGGTTCCGGTCCTGACCCTGCCACAATGCCATCTACCCGGTCCCTGAGATCCTCCACCTTTGCCCCCGGAAAGCACAAGACTGTTCGATTGGAACTATCAGGACCACACACTACATTGTCAATCCCACGTACAATGCTGCTCCCCGCTACAACTAATTTTCTTCTTCTTCTGGCCCCAGTTCCTATATCATCTGCACCTCCTCTCGTTTTGCAAGCTCCTGGCCCCCTCTTTCTCTTGACCGCCCTCCTTACCCCGTCTGGCCTATCATCATCAACAACCATCTCATCCCCCACACTTTCCCCCTCACTCTCGTTCCCAGTGGTATTTGAGTCTAAAACACTAAACCTGTTTTTTAGTAATTTTCATATGATCAGGCCTACTTGGTACTGGCACTAGTGCTGGGAGGATTTTCGGAATACCGATTACAACTGGTACAATTTTCAATACCATCACCTATACTGCCAAATTGAATCATAATCTGTGTACCAAAACTTATCACGGTTTACAAGAAGTGAATTTCTTCACTGGTGTGGTTTATTGTTGGTTTAAATTTGGTATTTTCCCTTTTTACTACCCTGTCTGCCGTCGCAGACCATGGGATGTTTCTTTATTATTTTTCTTTCCCAGCTGTTTTAGTGGTTTGTCTCAACAGTCACCATTATTATGAAAGTGATAGAATATTGTTTACCTCAAATATGAAACAAGTTGAGGTGAGTAGACACCATCACGTATACTGCATTTCATTATGCATGTGTAGTTAGTCACATTGAAAATTTTGTCGAATGGCATTCCTGCTATTTAAAACCTGGAAATTTTTCCGGGATATGCCAAGGGATTCCCTATAGTTTTACACTTGTACTTCAAAGTGATTGGCTGTTGAAAATAATGTGCACACAAATGTTTGATACAAGACCTACGCAAGATTCTTCATTGTTTTCAAATAAACAAAAGCAAGTCATTTGTGCTTCCGCTGCCAAGATAAATACGACAATACTTAACCAGACCGTTACCACAATCACGTAAAAAGTCAATTTATTTTAAGTGCTCTGGTGTGCTAATTTTAACACCTGTGATAAACAAGCCAGAAAATAAGCAAACTGTCATCTGCAAAATGAGGTCCCCAGAGGGTGAATTTGGTGATGCTACCCTGCAGAGCAGGGTAGCATCACTGAATTTACCCTCTGTGAACCTCAAACTGAATCAAGGTCTCAAACCTAAACAGAAAGAGGTACCAGAGGATAAATTGTCCTCGGTATGGGATAGTATCTGCAGATTCACCTGGTAACAGGTCAAAACCCCCTCCAGTCAAAACCCCCTCGGTCTAAACCCCCTCACTTTTTGCATCCTAAGTCAAAACCCCCCTCAAGTCCCCCGCCCCCCAAGTCAAAACCAGGCCTGGTCTCAAATTTTGAGGAGAGCTATAGCTCCCGCCCTCCATGGTTCCTGCAAAATCAATTTAAGAAGAGCCATAATTGCTCTCGTTAAGAACTGTAATAGCTCTCCTCAAACCTTTAATTCCCTTATTAATAACAGACTAAAGTATAGAATAGCTCTCCTAGCACAGGTTTATGGAAGCCGTAGTAGCTCCCCTAGATTTTTCAAAAGGCCAGGTCTTCAAAACCCCCTCAGGTGAAAACCCCTCACTATAAATATATATTTAATTTGCAATATAAATTATTATTATTATAATATATAATTTTTTGTTGTAAATTTCTGAATACATACATATTGTTTTCACAACAGTAACAAGTTAAAAGGAATTTGCTGCTGTTAGCTTGTCACAATTTGCTTTGTACATGCATATTGTTTTCACAACAATAACGAGTTGAAAGGAATATGCTGCTGTTAGCTTGCATTTGTTGTTACTTATTTCTTCTGATGCACAGCTTTGTTGTTTTAGTCATAACACATTTGCAAGCCATATGTACTTTGAATATTTTTTGAAAGCTTAGTTGCTTGTACAACAATTCTATTTTATGCTGTTTTGCTTTCTTAGACAAGCTGTACCATACTGTTATAAATTTGTCAGTGTTGCCATCCATTCTCAGAACTGTTGGAGCTTTCTCCACGCCTTTTTTGTAACCGCTATGGTCATATACCGGGACCGTTACCAAACCGGTGTTGCTGTTTGGTTTCTTTTTCTTTTTCCCTTAAAATTGCCATCGCACAACATTATATTCTGGCTTGCCACCATGGTGGGACTCAACCTCTACCATCGCCAAGCTGGAACCAAATAGAGCCCACTCTCTAATAGTCTTAATGGCGTTGAGGGATTGATCTTTGACAATCTATCACTCCAATGCAAACTGCCAGGAATTCTAACCGCGTGCATACCCCTTCAGACCCCGTTTGAGGCAATAGGAAAGCTAGGCCTGTGTGATCCAAGATCCAAGTGAAATAAAATAAGGCTAACCGGGTCGCAAGGGATTTGTAAATCCCACATCGTCCCTGCGCGCCTTCGGCACGCTAAAACCTTTCAATCATTCACCAATCCCCGAAATCACATTTAATTTCACCAGATCACATAATAATACTATGGAGATTATTAAAAACCACAAAGGTAGTCTAAAACTCCAGCTAGATGGGTACATGTATACTAAGAAATACTCTCAAAAGAATACATTTTGATGGGAGTGTTCCAACAGAGCCTCATTTACCTGCAAAGCAGCCATAACCACTGATGTTGAAATGAACTCTGCCATAAGCTCAACCACACATTCACATGAACCCAAAGACTGTATATTGGCAGCAAGAAAGTTAGCTGCCCAGATGAAAGAGCAGGCTTCAGTTACCCTTGGTACCGTGACTCAACTTCTCACAGATTCCATTGCAACAGCTCCCATTGCTGTACGAGCTGCTCTTGGTGATATAAATGTTGTAAAGTGTATTCTCTGGCATGAGTGTGCTAAGCATCTGCCACACACAGTCTCCAAAGACATTATCAGACTTAGTTGTTGAGGGAGAGTGGACAGCATCATCAGATGGAGATTCTTTCCTCATATATGAAATGGTGTGGACTGTAACTACCGGATGCTAGTGTTTGCAACAAATGAGGGGTTGAGACATCTGGCTGGTTCCTCATCCTGGTTTATGGATGGTACGTTTAATGTGGCTCCTGTACTGTTCAACCAGCTTGATGTTATTAATGCTCCCCTTGGGGAAAGTTCTGTGGCTTGTGTATATGCTCGGTTGGTAAACAAAAATCAATCTACTTACGAAGAACTGTTCATTTCCATTCAGAACCTCTGTGACATGTTAGGATTTCAAGTTGATCCCTGAACCATCACAATGGACTTTGAGCTTGCTGCCATGAAGACATTGACAGACACATTTGGATCACATGTTCTCATTCATGGGTTCCTCGATCCGCAAGTATACAGAAGAAGTCTCCTTGGTTACGAATCGAAATTAAGTATTTTTATTGTTTACTAATCATATATATTTCATTTTCAGGTTATTTTATTCAACTTTGTGGGGAGTTAGTTTAGTATAGTAACTGGGACAAAGTTAGGAGGTCTCAAAGAAAACTGTGAGCGCTAAGTTGTCGAACGGTTCGTCGTGTTGCCTTTTGTCGCGTGTTACAATTTTCCCTTCCGATCGCGTAATTTTGTCTTGATGATGGCGAGCAAGTCTGTTCAGACGGAGGTAAGTATGGAGGTAAATACGTGTAATATCGCGGTCCAGGTCAACGGTGCCAACGGAGTAAGTATTGGTGTGCAGACAGAGGTCACTGGGGGTGTCGGTCAGAGCCGGGTTGGTGGGGCCACCGATGGCGATATTGGGCTTGAAGTTTGTAAACAGTGTTCTATGATGTTTGGGGACTGTCGCTCGATGGGATATGGAGAGGTATGTGCAAACTGTCAGGAAATCCTCCGCCTACTTGAGACAATTGTTAAGTTTGAGGGGGAGATTGCTGAGCTGAAGGGAAAACTTGGTAGGGCGGGGCTGTCTGGAGTTACGCCTGTGAAAGTGGCTTTCCGAGAAGGATGGAAGGTTGTCGGTGGTTCCAAGAGGAAACATGGGGGTAGAACCTTTGATGTGAATGAGGTAGGTGATGAGGTGGGGGCTGCTAGAAAAGTACGTAGGACAGATGAGGGGGGCCCAGGCCGGAGCAATGCTGTAAAGCGTTTGGCGTGGACTACCAAAAGTGGTAGGAAAGGGGGGCCAGAGAAGCAGGTAGATAGGGGTGTAAAGTCCAAAGGCAATGGGGAGTGCAGCACCAGAAACAGATTTGATGTGCTCGATTCGGAAGAGACAGAGGAGGAGATGGAGGTAGTTGCAACAGATAGTAGCTTGGGGTCTAGGCCAGGAAAAAGGAGGAGGGATCCGGGGGAAGACCAGGGGAGTAGTCCAGGTAGCTCAGGGCCTGGAAAGAGACGGAGGGACAAGGATAGGAGTAATCCTAGGTCAAAGATACCGATACCGATATTGATTCCGAGTGGGGCTGTTGGAGAGGAAGAGGACGCTGTAAACAATAGGAGACTAGAGGAGATAAATAGGGCGAGGTCCAAAAGTAAGTTGGTGGTTGCGGGAAGTAGCATAGTTCGGGGGATCGACAAGGTTGTCTGTGGTCCGGACAGTAAAAATAGAACAGTTCTGTGCTTTCCGGGGGCTAAAGTGGAGGACCTGAGGGATAGAGTGGACGGTATTGTAGCTGGGTCGGGGCCTGATCCGGTAGTGGTATTACATGTGGGGTCCAATAACATCAGGGAGAGGAAATCAGTTCGTTTGGTGGACACATACAAGGACCTAATTAGTAAGCTACTTAGCAGGAATGCTCGGATCATCGTTTCAGGGGTGCTCCCCGTTATGGGTGGTGGGAATGAGAGGAACTCGCGGATTATGGCACTAAACGAGGAGCTGGGAGAGCACTGCAAAGACTTGGGAGTACATTTCATTGACCACTGGGATTCATTCTGGGGACAAGGAGAGTTGTATGGGCGAGACGGATTGCATTTAAGTAGGATGGGTACAGACCTGTTGGGCCAAAAAATCTTACAGGTGGCTGGACCTTTTTTGGAGAAAAGGGGGGTAGGGGACCACAGCCGGTAACCCAGAGTGGCACAAATGTTGGGAACATAGGAAGAACAACAAACATGCACAATACAGGGACATACCAGGGTTATAATAATGTGCCAGTGATGACAAAAAAACAAAGATTCATTAAGTTTGGGTACTGTAACATCCAGGGTCTGCACAAGAAAGTAAGCGAAATATCAACAATGATGGACGAAGGAGACTTCGATATAATGGGTCTAAGTGAGACGTGGATACGACGGGATGAGCGGGTTGATCAGATGAAGGGTTGCGTGTGGATAGGAGCTGGGCGAACTGAGGGTCAGAAACGGGGTGGGGGTGTTGGCATCTACGCTAAAGAGGAATTACAGCCCCCATTGATTACAGATCTCACAGAAGCAAGGACTCAGATTCCAGTATCCAACGAAATAGTCTGGGCAAAAATCAAGTTAGGAAGCAGGAGTGTTGCCGTTGGTGTTGTATACTTAGCAGTGGAGGGAAGTAAGCCCGAGTGGAATGATTCAATATATACAACTCTTAGATCGAATATCACAGAGCTTGGGAGCAGAGGGTTCAGTATTGTCCTAATGGGGGACTTCAATGGGCACATCGGGGATAAGGAGGAGGGCATACAGGGAGGTGATAGGAAAATTAACACGAATGGGAGGAAGATGTTGGACCTATCAAAAGAGCTTGGTTTAAAGATCCTGAACAGGGATGCGAAATGTAAGGGTAAATGGACCTGGGAGAGGAACGATAAGAAAACAATAATTGATTATATACTCACTGACATTAGCGTATGGAGGGAGGTTATAGATGTAGAAATAGATGACGAGGGAAAAAATGACTTGGGTAGTGATCACAACCTGATAACAGTTAAGATTATGGGCAAAAAGACTAATAGAGACAGAAATACCTTCAAGGAAGTTTGGGGACTAAAACAAGGAGCCGACTGGAAGCAGTTTCGGGAAAAACTAAAACCAAATCTTGAATGTATACCTAGGGATGCAAATGTCCAGAGTATTTCAGATGGCATAGTAAATAGCCTAACAGAGGCAGGGAAGGAGTGTATAGGAAGGGTGAGGGTCCCAACGAGAGAGCTTGGATACAGGGTTAACGAGGGACTGAAAAAGGCTATAAAAGAAAGGAAGGTAAAATGCGCTGCTTACAGAAGAAGTAGGAAGCTTAAAGGGGTGGATAACAATGACACGAGACTAATGAAAGGAGAATATGAACTGGCACGGAAAAAGGTGAATGAGATAAAGGATAATAATAGGAAGGAGCGCAATTGCAGTCTTGCCAGAACAATAAAGAAAACGGGGGGTTCGAGCTCAAACGTATTTTGGAACTGGGTAAATAAACGGGGGAAAAGTAGTGTGCAGAGTATCAAAGTGGATGGGGAAAGTACAGAAGATAAAGGCCGTATCGCTTCAGAGTTAGTCAAGCACTGGGAAAAGATAAACGATAGGCGATGGGGCAGTGGGTCCCCACCAAAAAGAAATACACTGGTGGAGGAGAACCTATCCAATCGTGTATGTAGCGAAATAACGGCAGAAGAAGTGCGGAACGTGGTCTCGAAATTAAAAAATGGTAAAGCGGGAGGGACTGATGAAATTCCGAACGAATTCCTCAAAAATGGAGGGGAGGCACTTATTGAAGTCCTGACAAACCTTTTCAACCTGGCTCTGCGAAAGCAAGAGGTCCCCAGAGAGTGGAGGGAAAGTAAGGTGTCGTTCATACACAAAAAGGGGGATAAGGAAGTTCTAGATAACTATAGGGGGATATCAGTTAGTAGTAACATCGGAAAAGTATTCTGTAAGGTCATATACGGTAGACTAGAGGAAGTTATAGAAGAGAAAGGTTTTTTAGGAGAAATTCAAAATGGTTTCAGGAAAGGACGAAGAGTCACTGATCACCTATTTACACTCACCCAACTGATAGAATCAACAAAGGCTGAAAAGAAAAAGATGTTTCTGGCATTTCTAGATGTGAAAAAAGCGTACGACCGAGTGTGGAGGGAAGGTATGTGGCGGAAGCTCGAGGGCATCGGACTGGGGGGTGACTTTGTGGGAATCATGAAAGCACTGTATACAGATGTGCAAAGCCAACTCAGTCTAGGGAGTATCACTACAAAACGAGTCCCTATGGATATAGGCCTCAAGCAGGGGTGTATCTTTTCACCGATTTTGTTTGCATTGTATGTTACAGATTTAGGGGACGAACTAATTCAGAGTGCGGAGGGGGTAAATGTTGGAGACATAAAGATACCAGGCTTATTCTTTGCGGACGACATGGTGTTAATGTCTAGAACTGAACAGGGGCTAGAGAAACTGCTGGAAATTGTTGGTAGATATGGGAACACTTGGCGGCTCGAACTAAATGAAAATAAAAGCAAGGTAATACCCGTTGGACGCAAGGTAGATATGACGAAGAGATGGAGAGTGGGGGAGTTCTCAATCCCCGAAGGGGAAAGCAAACAAATCACTGTAGGAGAAACGGGAGAGTATGAGTATCTAGGGGTAAGCATAAATATAACGGGAAGAGGGGTGTACAGAAATTACTCAGCCAAACTGATTCTGAAGGGGAAAAGAATTCTGAACCAACTAAAACTTTTAGGGAAAAATAGTTTCAACAAGGTCTTTGTGGGGAAAACACTGTGGGAGAGGGTGGGTTTACCAAGTATAACGTATGGCACGGACGT
The DNA here is from genome assembly GCA_031216915.1 of Pictodentalium vernedei. Classification (NCBI taxonomy): domain Eukaryota; kingdom Metazoa; phylum Mollusca; class Scaphopoda; order Dentaliida; family Dentaliidae; genus Pictodentalium; species Pictodentalium vernedei. Next base: position 259,791,011 of record CM062290.1, on the reverse strand, counting down.
GATTCCATTAAACCAAACCGTTACTAAGAAGTTGGAAAATACTCAAAATGATGCCGGCAGATGGATAACAGGGTCGAGTAATGCTGCAGCTTTGGAAGCAGTAAGGGGGGAGCTTGGGTGGATGAAAATCAAGGACAGGGTAGATTTGGGAAAACTGTGTTACTTTAACTACTTGAGAAACCTGCCTGACAACCGGTGGTGCAAATTGATGCTCGATACCATTTGGAATTCTAATATAGAAACGGGGTGGTCAAAACATGTGAGGGAACTAATGGACAATTACTCTATAGAGGTCACAAACATAGAAGTAGGAATGAAAGAAGGCAAAAGGTTTGTCAAAGAGAGAGTCATGGAAGATTGCAATCGAAACTGGCGAGCAGGGGTTAGCGTAAAAAGATCACTGCAGGGGTTACAATATAAAGAAAAGCCAGCTTTTGAGAAGTACCTAGATGGCACCTTTGGAGGGTCACTGCTGTTCAAACTGAGATCAAGATCACTGGAGCTTCGGGGAAAAATTGGGAGTGATGGGGAAAAGGGATGCCAAATGTGCCACTCTGGAGTAGTGGAGACCCTGGAACATTTTCTCTTGGAATGCCCACAGTATATACCTCATAGAATAAAATTTACTGGAAGAATAATGCAGAAGTGGGGTGAAGAAACAAAGGATAGATGGCTGAAGGGGGACACGAGGGAGAGGGTAGGAATGCTTATTGAAGAAATTGAAAAAGAGGAAGTGAGGGACACTATTAAGCAGTTTATATCTGAATGCTGGGAGGAGAGGAGGGGAAGAGGGGGTGGGGTGCAGGGGGAATGATGGCCTTCTCTTATGAGGACCGCGACAAATCAGCGGCTGGCCAAAGAGTTATTATTATTATCTTCTAACCGAAAGTACATGGAGGAAATTGCAAAGTTTGGGGTTAGTTACTCGCTACAGGAAGGAAGACAATGTAAAATTGTTCTGTGGAATGCTTGACAGTTTAGCATTTCTTCCAGTGGAGGACATTCATGAAGGTATATCTCATCTCAAGGTCGAAGAGTCACTGATCAGCTATTTACACTCACCCAACTGATAGAATCAACAAAGGCTGAAAAGAAAAAGATGTTTCTGGCATTTCTAGATGTGAAAAAAGCGTACGACCGAGTGTGGAGGGAAGGTATGTGGCGAAAGCTCGAGGGCATCGGACTGGGGGGTGACTTTGAGGGAATCATGAAAGCACTGTATACAGATGTGCAAAGCCAACTCAGTCTAGGGAGTATCACTACAAAACGAGTCCCTATGGATATAGGCCTCAAGCAGGGGTGTATCTTTTCACCGATTTTGTTTGCATTGTATGTTAAAGATTTAGGAGACGAACTAATTCAGAGTGCGGAGGGGGTAAATGTTGGAGACATAAAGGTACCAGGCTTATTCTTTGCGGACGACATGGTGTTAATGTCTAGAACTGAACAGGGGCTAGAGAAATTGCTGGAAATTGTTGGTAGATATGGGAACACTTGGCGGCTCGAACTAAATGAAAATAAAAGCAAGGTAATACCCGTTGGACGCAAGGTAGATATGACGAAGAGATGGAGAGTGGGGGAGTTCTCAATCCCCGAAGGGGAAAGCAAACAAATCACTGTAGGAGAAACGGGAGAGTATGAGTATCTAGGGGTAAGCATAAATATAACGGGAAGAGGGGTGTACAGAAATTACTCAGCCAAACTGATTCTGAAGGGGAAAAGAATTCTGAACCAACTAAAACTTTTAGGGAAAAATAGTTTCAACAAGGTCTTTGTGGGGAAAACACTGTGGGAGAGGGTGGGTTTACCAAGTATAACGTATGGCACGGACGTGATTCCATTAAACCAAACTGTTATTAAGAAGTTGGAAAGTACTCAGAATGATGCCGGCAGATGGATAACAGGGTCGAGTAATGCTGCAGCTTTGGAAGCAGTAAGGGGGGAGCTTGGGTGGATGAAAATCAAGGACAGGGTAGATTTGGGAAAACTGTGTTACTTTAACTACTTGAGAAACCTGCTTGACAACCGGTGGTGCAAATTGATGCTCGATACCATTTGGAATTCTAATATAGATACGGGGTGGTCAAAACATGTGAGGGAACTAATGGACAATTACTCTATAGAGGTCACAAACATAGAAGTAGGAATGAAAGAAGGCAAAAGGTTTGTCAAAGAGAGAGTCATGGAAGATTGCAATCGAAACTGGCGAGCAGGGGTTAGCGTGAAAAGATCACTGCAGGGGTTGCAATATAAAGAAAAGCCAGCTTTTGAGAAGTACCTAGATGGCACCTTTGGGGGGTCACTGCTGTTCAAACTGAGATCAAGATCACTGGAGCTTCGGGGAAAAATTGGGAGAGATGGAGAAAAGGGATGCCAAATGTGCCACTCTGGAGTAGTGGAGACCCTGGAACATTTTCTCTTGGAATGCCCACAGTATATACCTCATAGAATAAAATTTACTGGAAGAATAATGCAGAAGTGGGGTGAAGAAACAAAGGATAGATGGCGAAGGGGGACACGAGGGAGAGGGTAGGAATGCTTATTGAAGAAATTGAAAAAGAGGAAGTGAGGGACACTATTAAGCAGTTTATATCTGAATGCTGGGAGGAGAGGAGGGGAAGAGGGGGTGGGGTGCAGGGGGAATGATGGCCTTCTCTTATGAGGACCACGACAAATCAGCGGCTGGCCAAAGAGTTATTATTATTATTATTATATCTTTGTGAGGCCACACCTGATGGCCTTGAACCACTATTGGATTATTTTGATAGTACTTATGTGTCAGGTTCTTTTCGAAGCATCAAACCACCATCTGGACCCGATGGAACTGTTCCTGCAATAAAAGTAAGGCAGTTGCCATCTATGTTTCCGCCTCCCATTTGGAATGTTCATGACATAACTGTTTGTGGCGGTTCCCTCACAAATAACATTTGTGAGGGATGGAATAATGGATTTATAAAACTAGTAGGCCATGCACATCCCACTGTATGAAGAGTAATAGGCAGTCTCAAGAAAGACCAGGTTTTGGTCCCTACAGCTCTCCTTAGGTATGAAAGAGGTGAGGCCCCATCCAAACAACAAAGGAAAAATACAGTTACACTTCAGAAGAAGCTCCAAAAACTGTGTGTGGAGAGGAGCGAGGGTAAACACACAGTGGCAGGCTTTCTAAAATATGTTGGACATTGTGTTCGATTTTATAAATAGTAACAAATAAGATTTGTGTGTTTTGGGATATAATTGGCATTACCCAACAAAAAACCATACAAATATGGATATCATTGGAATTGGGTCACTGAGCTAGTTCCAATGATATCCATATTTGTATGGTTTTATTGAAAATTTTTTTTGGCCGTTTTGTTAGGTAAAGGGTATGCCTGATTCAGAGCTTGATTCATTAACAGGCATATCAGGGGTTAGAATCTGACGATATGGTGTTTATGTTTTATAATCACCGTATCTGTTAATCCCTTCATAAACTACATAAACTTTCATTGTAACTTGGTAGGTTCACTTCATATAATATCTAGATGAGAACATCCCCTTTTGGACACGATTGGGCAACTGTGACTGCTACAGGGGCCCAAAGCCTGAAAACCTTTAGCACAGTCTACAGGCCATATTTATGAATGGATTTCATTGTAGCTTGGTAGGATGACTCCAAATAATGTCTAGATGAGAACGTCCCCTTTTGGTCGCGATCATTCAGCCTTTATTGCTGCCTGAGCCCAGAAACCTTTAGCATAGTCTAGAGCTCGTATTTATGGAAAGATTTCATTGTAACTTTTTAGGTTGACTCCACATGATGCCTAGATGATGACATCCCATTTTGGTCGTGATTGGTCAACTGTGATGGCTACAGGGGACCGAAACCCGAAAACCTTGAGCACAGTCTACAGGTCATATTTATGAAGGGATTTCATTGTAACTTCGTAGGATCACTCCAGATGATGCCCAGATGAAAATGTCCCTTTTTGGTTTCTACCATTCAGCCATGATGGCTGACTGAGCCCGAAGCCCGAAAACCTTTAGCACAGTCTACAGGTCATATTTATGAAGGGATTTCATTGTAACCTGGTAGGTTGACTTCAAATAATGTCTAGATGAGAATGTGCCCTTTTGGACGTGATTGGGCAACTGTGGCGGCTACAGGGCCGCGAAGCCCGAAAACCTTTAGCACAGTCTACAGTGCATATTTATGAAGGGATTTCATTGTAACATGGTACGATGACTCCAAATAATGTCTAGATGAGAACGTCCCCTTTTGGTCGTGTTGTTGTTGGCTGACCGAGCCCAAAAACCTTTAGCATAGTCTATAGGTCGTATTTATGGAAGGATTTCATTGTAACTTGTTAGGTTGACTCCATATAATATCTAGATGATGACATCCCCTTTTGGTCGTGTTTGGTCAACTGTGATGGCTTCAGCGGCCCGAAGCCCGAAAACCTTGAGCACAGTCTATAGGTCATATTTATGAAGGGATTTCATTGTAACTTTGTAGGATCACTCCAGATGATGCCCAGATGACAATGTACCCTTTTGATCATGATCATTGAACCATGATGGCTTCCCGAGCCCAAAACCCGAAAATCTTTAGTACAGACTACAGGTCAAATTTGTGAAGGGATTTCATTGTAACTTAGTAGAATGACTCAGTATAATGTCGAGATGAGGACATCTCCTTTTACTATTAATCAGTGAACCATCATGGCTACACAGGCCTGAAGCCCGAAAACCTTTAGCACAGTATACAGGCCATATTTATAAAGGGATTTCAATGTAACTTGATAGGATGACTCGTTTTGGAATAATTTCACTGTAACTTGGTAACTTTTGTTGACATACGTTAACTGTGAGGGCCACATACATTAACTGTGAGGTTAAATTAACCCACCCCTCTGCCCTTTAGTACAGTGTACACCTCATATTATTTTTATTAAAAACATAGCATACAGGGAACAGAAATGAACATATTCCCAATTATTACAATTCTTGTCTTATTTCATAATCCTTTCATAAACATTGAACATTATCCTTTACATCAAACACAACACACAGACAAGTTAAGCTACAGTGTCATTGACACTTTCGTAGTATTAGTGCTTGAAGAAAACAAATTGCAGTTCACACACATGTACAGTTATTATAATAATTACTAATATTAGAACTTCCACTAGTGTATCTAAAACTCAACTTTTTGTCAAAAGCATGCTTTCCTAAATATATGCCAGCAAATAAATAAATGTCTTTATGTGTTTAAATCCTGTGTTGTTTTGATTTCAACTGCTTACAACAACATGTTTGTTCATTAACCCTTTACCCAACACAGCTTTATCCACAAATATACTAAATTTTGTAATTTAACAAGACAATTATCTCAAGTTTTTAATAATACCATACAAATATGGCTATCATTGGAACTGGCTCATTGAGCCAGCTCCAATGATATCCATATTTGTATGGTATTATTGGAAATTTTTTTTGGCCGTTTTGTTAGGTAAAGGGTTAACATTCATTTTTGCCAAGGGAGGGGGTTTGATCAAGTTGTCAATTAATATGAGGGAGTTTTGACTCGAGGGGGTTTTCACTGAGGGGGTTTTGACATGGATTCGATTCACCCTCTGGGGACCTCATTTTGCAAATGACAGATCGCTTATTTTCAGGCTTGGTGATAAAGAGAGGTGTGTGAACATGGACTTCACTTCAGAATCTGAGGAAAGCAGAAGATAATATTTTATTCTGAAGTTATGGAATCATACCTGAAATGTCCACTGTAATCGTAAATAAATGTCTGCTAATAAACTGCCATTTTGGGGGTAATTATTAGTGGACAATTTGTTTTTTCTGGCAGATGTTTTGGACGAAGTTGTAAGCAGACATTTCACCTCTTTTCGTTGATTGGCACATCACAGTCCAAAATAATCGGTATAACTGTATACCTCAGTATCATTTTCTGAATACCGCAGTATTTAATTTTCCCAATACCACCCAGCACTAACTGGCACTGCTGACATTTAATGTATAATTAAAATGTGTGAAATGCTAAATGTTAAAGCTGAAAATACTTTTGAGGTTTTATTTTCTTTTCAGTACCTGTTCGTGGTATGGCAGGAGCTGCGAAAGTCCCAGCACGAGCATCTGGCTTTCAGTACCACAAGTTCAAAGATCATGTGGTGAGTATCTTCCAGAACTATGATCACTAAAGTGGTCTTTTTCTTGATCAGATCACAGGCCTGTAAATAACCTGTGAACAATCATTTTAGTTAATATGTGAACAAACTACAGATTATGACTAAACAATACAATGTAAATATATTAAATTAAATTCCTAATCCTGCATGTTTTTCCAGTCAGAGCTGACAATCTTTCAGAAATAACCTGACCCAAAGGTTGCATATTGCATCAGTATTCTGGATAGAGTGGCATGCCGTTTAGATCTTTACATAATTTTTACCAAAGTAAATAGATAGAACCAAGCCTGGAAATAAACAAACAAGCCTTGGAAATAAACAGTTATCTGCAGAATGAGGTCCCCAGAGGGTAAATTTGGTGATGCTACCCTGCACAGCAGGGTGGCATTACTAAATTTACCCTTTGTAAACCTCACTCTCAATCAAGGTCTCGGACCTAAACGGAAAGAGATACCCAGAAGACAAATTGGGGGATTCCAGTTTCTAGCCAACTGTATTGGATAGCATCTTAGTGGTTCTCTCCAGTTACTCCGGCTTCCTCCAAACGTAAAACTGTTGTGGTCTTGATTAGCCTTGGTGTAGAATTATGTGACCTTAAACACCAATAAATAAATAAATTGGATGGCATCAGCAAATTCATCCTCGGGGGACGTCATTATGCAAATGACAGATTGCTTATTTCCAGGCTTGGAGCCTAGAACTCATGTGTTATCTCACCACAGCGGTGAGATCACATGTTAGTTGTTGCCATTTGTCCCCTGTGGTCACCACAGGAAGTGAAGCAGTGCTTATTTACTGTGGTTAACAAGTTCAGCTACTGGTAAAATAGGTTATCCCCATGTTATACAGCATAACCTGCCTATGGGTTATGATTGATGTAAGCTATTTATTTTCAAGCCTGTGATCATGATCCAATTGCAAAACACACTAGTGCGGAGGGATTTCCAACAAAAAAAAAGAAAAAAGAAGCTAAATCCAGATTGAAGTAGCAGTAAAACAAATGAAACTACAGAAACACAATTTACTGCTTCCAGTAAATTCAAGTCTGTGAAAGCGGTTAAAGCATCAGAAAAAAACAAAATAGAAAGAGAATTTATGGAGGCTGATTTTGAGGGGGTGAAATATTTTTAAAGACATCAGAAATAGGTTTGCGTTAATAGTATTTAAAGCTATTCAGTATTCATACAAGAATCGGATAAATTTTTCCAAGAAACCACAAAAAAAAGTGCACAGTATTAAAAGGGTTCGATCAAGGAATCAGGAATGCACATTTTTTGCACTGCCACTTATTTGAATGATGTTTAGAGCAGTAATTTTAGTATGGAAAGGGTTAACATTATTTTCACTGAAATAAAATCTTTGGAATCCACATTGAAGTTTTAACCCTTTACCCAACGTAACGGCCAAAACCGGCCAGCGCTATTCTCAAAAATTGCCAATTAATTTTCATTATTTTTTTCATTTTTTGTCTCAAAAACATAGGTTATGACCCCTCATTGGAATGAGCTCATTGAGCTCGTTCCAATGAGGGGTCATAACCTATGTTTTTGAGACAGAAAATGAAAAAAATGAGTTATTCGAGAATTTTGTTTGCATGTGTCATCTGCTTTTCATGTTAGGTAAAGGGTTAAGAGGGTTAAAAGCATTTAACTAAATAATTTATACTTTATTTCCTTGCAAAGCAAAGGGTTTCTCCCAAATTAGTTGGAGGAACTTATATCTGATTATAATAATAAGATTTCATTTAATGTTTGACAACTAACTCCACTGGTGTTTACATTGTCTCCAATGTGAATAACATAACACAGTACTGCTTGGGGATAATTTACTGTATCAGGAAATTGGAGGCTGTGAAAACCCTGTGGCCAACTAGGCCATACTCAAGGGCTCTAGTAACCTGAAAAACAGGTGTGCCAACAACTTGTTACTGTCTGTCAGTATGCCAGAAATCAACGAGATATGACAATTCATTTTCGAGTGATCATGCGGACAAGGAAGTGCTTAGAAGACAGAAGAAAAAGAAGAAGAAAATGCACAAAAACAATAGTCTGTGTGTTTCACACAGACAAAATAGCACAGTGAGCATACTCACTATGTATATTAAAATGTGTTGATCAGGTCAATTAACCATTGAGAGATTGGTTCTTTGTTCACAGTAATCCCTATTGTTGTATTTTGATTTAAACATATCTTATTGTTAGATGTTGATTGACAAAATGATTGGAACTGTAAGTTATTGCAAGTTATAGCAACTGAAGTAAATGGTATATAAATTCATATTCAATGAGATGAAATCATAACAACATTGTAGATCCAAGATCAGTGGCTATCAAGCCAGAAAATATAAACAGACTGACATCTGCAAAATGAGGTCCCCAGTGGGTGAATTTAGTGATGCTACCCTGCATAGCAGGGTAGCATCACTAAATTTACCCTCTGTGAACCTCAATCTGAATCAGGGGCTCAAAACTAAACAGAAAGAGGTACCCAGAGGAAAAATTGGCCCACTGTATGGGATATCATCATCAAATTCATCCTCTGGGGACCTCATTCTGCAAATGTCAGATGGCTTATTTTCAGGCCTGGTGTCTATACCATTCTTATTGATAGACTAATGAGAGATCATTTAGCCAATTTTTCTTTTCAACATGGTGGTGTACGTGTTAAGCTAATTATTCTGGAAATGTTCAAGTACAAATGAAATTAATCCAGGAAGGTATAAACATTTACCATGCAACTATTATCTGTAAAAACAAAGCCACAATATATCAATGAATAAGTGGCTCAAGTTAGAGCCAAATATAAATGGCAAATAGATGTAATACATTTTTAGAACTTTCAAGTTTTTATTTTGAGTACTCATAAAGTACTCATACAATACTCACAAGTACTGACCTTTTTTTTTAAAGTAACGAATACGAATAGAGTACTTGAAATTTTGTGAGAACAAGTATGAGAAATGAGTACTTTTTCAAAACTTTGTACTTGAATACTTCAAGTCCAAGTACTGAGTACTTTGGCCCCAGCACTAACTATGTGACGTAATGATTAAACTACTTCTGTGGCGAGTCTTCATTCCTCATTTGTAATGTCATCAAAAATTGGGCCAAACCAAGTCTCGATTAAGCAAGAATTCTTCTGCTGATTCCCAGAAAATAAATGTTTATTGTGTTTTTAGCTCACCGAAGGGAGCTTAACTTATCACTTGTCGTCGTCCGTTGTCGTCGTGAACATTTTTCAAACGACTTCTCCTCTGAAACCACTGGTCCGATTTTCACGAAACTTCATGTGCATGTTCATTACTATATGGCAATTCAGGTTTGTTCAAATGAAATGGCCACATCCCTTGGGGCTCTGTATGGGGCATAACTCTGATAGCACCGTATGAATTATAGAAAAATTATTAAAAAATCTTCTTCCCTAGAACCAGTGGGCAGAATCATTTGATATTTGGTATACAGTATTATGGGGTGGATCTGATTCAAGTTTGTTCAAATCGGTCCCCTGGATTCATAATTGGGCTCACTATAGAAGCCCAAATTCGAACTTAGTGCATTTCAGACAAATTTCTTAAAAAATCTTCTTCTCCAGATCCAGCAGGCAGAATCTTTTGATATTTGGTATGCAACATTGTGGGGTGGATCTGATTAAAGTTTGTTCAAATCGGTCCCCTGGATTCACATTTGCGCTCAGTATAGAAGCTCAAATTTGAACTTAGTGCATTTCAGGCAAATGTCTTAAAAAATCTTCTTCTCCAGATCCAGCAGGCAGAATCTTTTGATATTTGGTATGCAACATTGTGGGGTGGCTCTGATTCAAGTTTGTTCAAATTGGCCCCCTAGATTCACATTTGGGCTCAGTATAGAAGCCCGAATTCTAACTTAGTGCATTTCAGGCAAATTTATTAAAAAAAATCTTCTCCAGATCCAGCAGACAGAATCTTTTGATATTTTGTATGCAACATTGTGGGGTGGACCTGATTCAAGTTTGTTCAAATCAGCCCCCTGGATTCATATTTGGGCTCACTATAGGAGCCCAAATTTGAACTTAGTGCATTTCAGGCAAATTTTTTGAAAAATCTTCCCCTCAAGATCCAGCAGGCAGAATCTTTTGATATTGGGTATGCAGCATGCTTGGGGGGGGGGGGGGGGTTGTTCAAGCCAAGTGCCTGGGTTCATATTTGGGCTCACTGTGGTAGCCCAAATTATAACTTAGTTCAAAATGAGGAATTTTCTTTAAAAATCTTCTTCTTCAGATCCAGCAGTCGGAATGATTTGATATTTGGTATGCAGCATCCTTAGGGGGTGAGATTCAAGTTTGTTCAAACCATGTCCCTAGGTCCATATTTGGGCTCACTGTGGGAGCCCGAATGATAACTTAGTTCAAAATGAGGAATTTTCTTTAAAAATCTTCTTCTTCAGATCCAGCAGTCGGAATGTTTTGATAGTTGGTATGCAGCATCCTTAGGGGGTGAGATTCAAGTTTGTTCAAGCCATATCCCAAGGTCCATATTTGGGCTCACTGTGGGAGCTTGAATTGTAACTTAATTCGAAATGAGGAATTTTCTTAAAAAATCTTCTTCTTCAGATCCAGCAGTCGAAATGTTTTGATATGTGGTGTGTAGCATCCTTAGGGGGGGGGGGGGGGGAGGGAGATTCAAGTTTGTTAAAGCCAAGTCCCTGGATCCATATTTGGGCTCCCTGTGGGAGCCTGAATTATAACTTAGTCAATATGAGGAATTTTTCTTTAAAAATCTTCTTCAAATTCAGGAGTCGGAATGTTTTGATATTTGGTATGCAGCATCCTTAGTGGGGTGAGATTCAAGTTTGTTCAAGCCAAGTCCCTGGGTTCATATTTGGGCTCACTGTGGGAATTTTCTTTAAAAATCTTTTTCTTCAGATTCAGCAGATGAATGCTTTTGATATTTGGTATGCAGCATCCTTAGGGGGTAAGATTCAAGTTTGTTCAAGCCATGTCCCTAGATTCATAAAATTTGTCTCTCATGACTTCATTCCTTTGTAGTGTTGATGAACCATGCCTAACTGAATGTGACCCCAAATACTTCTTTGAACCACTTTGTTTGAATCACTTTTCCCTGTGAGCGATTAAGGCCCCTTGTGGCCTCTTGTTTAGATTCTATCATCTGGAATATTTCAGATGGTCAGAAACACAAACCATAGGTTCGCTTATCCATCCAACTGAATATATTCCAGCAGAGTGTATCTAAACACAGGCAATGGGCTTTTTAAGGACTACATGTAACAGGGTTTATATTTTGACGAGAATCGATTCACGCAAAGATTCGCGCAACAAAACCAGCGAGAATCCATCCACCGACCCTCTGCTAGAATTCTCGTGAAAAGAATTGAGTCCATTTAACCCTTTACCTTACATAAAGACAGCAAATTAATAAATGCAAGACTAATATGACCATGAAATATCCTGACACTTGGTCAATAAAATTGTACAAATATGGCTGTCATTGGAACCGTCTCAATGAGCCGGTTCCAGTGACATCTATATTTGTAAAGTCTTATTGGAAAATATTGTTTATTTTTATACGCCCGTTTGAAAAACGGACGTATTATGTTATACGCCCATTTGAAAAACGAACGTGTTATGTTATGACGCTCTCCGTCTGTCCGTCTGTCCATCTGGGCAGTTGTATTCCGTGCTCTACAGAGCGTGATTTCAATCGGGTTTAAAAATATTTGATATACTGCACAACCAGAATAAGATCTCGCACAAGTTCAAATTTGGGTCATGTTCGACAGTTTTCCTAGTAATTTTTCCCCCTTTAATACTTAGAAATCGAGCAAATTATGCTTTCTGTGCTCTACAGACCGTCAGCTTAATCAGATTCTTTTAAAATTTAATACGCAGCTTCACGGCCATAATATCTCCTACAAGTTCATATTTGGGTCGTGTTCGGTTGTTTTCTTAGGAGTTATTGCCCTTTTCATACTTAGAAATCAGTCAAATTATGCTTTCTGTGCTCTACAGTCCGTGAACTTAATCAGATTCTTTTGAAATTTAATATGCAGCTTCATGAGCATGGTATCTCGTTTGCGTAATGTTTCGGTATATACTCTCAAGTATTTTCCACAAAACCCAAACCATCACCCATTCTCATATGGTTAATGTGTTTATTGCTGTCAAAGTGAAAGTGGCATGGAATTTCTAGAGTGATCGTCAACATGTATGGTTATCGTCAGAGTGCAAAAGCACGTAAAAGATCGAAAAAGGGTCGTCCAGTGCTCGAAATTACAGGTACTCTCTCTGCACACCTCTTGCGTTTACCGAGCACATGCGCAACAACTGTTACGTCAATTCCTTTTTTTCCGCCATTGTACTGGTCGGAAATTTTTGTGACCCGTGCTATTTTTTAGCTGTTATCTTCGTGAACAACTTATTTGTATGTGCTATCTTCATCTAATTATGTGCAAGTGGATTGTATCCTTTTCAAGCTTCTAAATTATTACTATTTCATGATATTTTTGATAATTTTTGCTTGCTTTTTATACGCCTGTTTATAAAAACGGGACGTATTATGTTATCAGTCTGTCCGTCCGTCCGTCCGTCCGTCCGTCTGTCCATAAACAATTTGGTTTCCGTTCATTTAAAGTCGAACGCCTTAAAGGATCGACATCAAACTTTCAGAAGTTGTTTTTAGCAATAAAATACAGGTCAAGTTCGATATTGGTGTTTCTCAGTCCATCCGCTGCAAAGTTATGGCCCTTTGAAAACACAATTTTTCTAAAAAAATTGGTTTCTGTTCGTTTAAAGCTGAATGCCTTGATGGATTGACACCAAATTTTTCAGATGTTGTTTTTAGCAATGAAATACAGGTCAAGTTCGATATTGGTGTTTCTTAGTCCCTCCACTGCAGAGTTATGGCCCTTTGAAAACACAATCTTTCAAAAAAAATTGGTTTCCCTTCATTTAAAGTCGAACGCCTTGACGGATCGACATCAAACTTTCAGATGTTGTTTGTAGCAATAAAATACAGGTCAAGTTCGATATTGGTGTTTCTCAGTCCATCCACTGCAGAGTTATGCCCCTTTGAAAATGCAATTTTTGAAAAAAAATTGGTTTCTGTTCATTTAAAGCCGAAAGCCTTGACGGATTGACACCAAATTTTTCAGATGTTGTTTTTATACGCCCATTTGATGTTCACTTTCGGCCAAAATCGCATGTACCTTTCCAGAGTTATTCCTCTTGAATTTGTGCATTTTGTGCTTCCCGGATTATAACTTTAGTATGGCCTAACTGATTTTTATACGCCTGTTGAAAACTGTTGAATTATGGAATCAGTCTGTCTGTCTGTCCATTTGTCCATCTGTCGGTCTGTCCGTTCGTCAACATTTGGTTTCCAGATGATAACTTTAGTATTTTTTTTTCGATTGACTCCTAAACTTGGTATGTGGTTTAATCAAAACAAAAGACAGGTCAAGTTTGAATATGGGGTCCGTTCAAACTTCAAAGTTCCCCTGAATTATGGCCCTTGTTGGACACAGAAAGCATCAAATATTTGGTTTCTAGATGATAACTTTTAATATTTGTTTTCTGATTGGTTCCAAACTTGGTATGTTGTTTAATCAAAACAAAATACAGGTCAAGTTCGAATATGGGGTTGGGCCGAACAATTTTCACCATCACCCCCATCCTTACCCCAACCCTTCAAAAATACAAAATGGGCGTATAATGTCCTGCTAGGCGGTGCTCTTGTTTAAAAAGTTATCAAATTCAGTTTATGTTTTAAAAATTAAAAGGGTATGTTGGATAAAGGGTTAACATGTTATCAGTATACAACAGGGTTTCAACCATGTGGCCTCATGGGATCCTGGGACACTCCCATCAGGTATGGATTCTCCCAAATTTAAATGAAATATGATCCCTGGACTCAACTAGTTTCAGCCCATAACAGCACCGAATCCCCTACAGAATTAGACTGGTGGCCTAAGAGCTGGGGTCCAGTCCGGTAAAATGATAAACATCTAGTGACTGCCAGGAAGAGAATGCAGGCAAGTGAATAATCACTCTCCTCATTTTAATCTTGCAAGAGAGAAAAATTTAGGATAGTGATTTTAACCCCTTACCTACTATGCCCACTCAAACTGGCCAACACTATACACGAAAATGACCATACAGATTTTGTTATCTTCATTTTTGCTCTAAATACCTAGCTCATTGAGGCTGTCCCAATGAGGTGTCATAAACTATGGTTTAAGCAAAAAATGAAAGATTTCAGTTATACGATATAATGTTTTGCAAGTCTCATTTCCTACTTGGGTCCTGTAATAGGTGACAATATACAACTTGATGTTCAGACATAATTTCTACTTACATCGCGAAGGCGAGTGATTAATTGCTCCCCTAGTGAAAAGTTTAGGAGAGTGAGAGTGATCACTCTCCTTTCCCATGAGTCCCTGAACATAAATGATAGATCTGTCAATATGTCATAATAGATTACATCTTAGTAATAACTTTCCAGTGTTTTGTAGACTGAGTCACAGGCTTATGCTTTGTTTTTTTGTTTTTTTTTATTTCAGCATTTCTACTTCTGTCTAGGACTCGTTCCAATTGGTCTTATTGTTTCTTATTCATATATATTTATTGGTAAGTTGCTGTTAAGTTTATATTGATTTATACTATGATTTCTGTGTATTCAGCATTGCTCAATACAATACAGATTTTGAGAAATAGTCAAGGTAAACTACATGTGGATTCCAACCTACATGTAAGAATGTCATGTAAGAATGCATTTGATTGGGTGTAATGCATCTTAGTGACATTTTGATATGAATGAAATGGTTCGGCACACTACAGTGTCAAGCAACAATGCAAACAAACCACCAAAGGTGATATTTTTCTTTTAAAATATCAATGGTCTCATGATATGGTTTTGTTGAATTTTTTTTTTAAATAATTTTTTTTCAACTACTCATTTTGTAAATTACTAGGCAAATGCTTTTGCTTTGTTAGTTAAAGGGTTAAATGTTTAAAATGAGGAAAATATATGCTCAAACCTCATTGGGAATAGAGCCCATATTTCACCCTTGTCAAAACCCAGAAAAATTACTGACAGCATTTCATCAGCAAATGCAAAGGATATCACTCTTCATCTTGAAAAACAAATGGCAATGATATGGCAGGTTGTGTAATATAAATAGGGTATGAAATTTCTTAACTTACATTAACTTACATGATAGGCTATGTGAATTTGATAAGGCTAGCCATTCATTCAGTTGTCATTGTGACAAATCACATCTTCGACTATCAGCTTGACTTGTATATCTGGCAGTGTCGATTGGTCATTTAAACTCAATAACTTTTAAAATGTTTGGTGGAATGATCTCATTTTTGGTATGCTGTTGAATCTTACTAATGCTCAGGGTATGTTTCAGTGAGATATTCCATTACTTGGTTTATTGAGAGCATATGCCGACATGCAGAATAATAATCAGGTCGTTTCATTGTGCAGTTTATATTCTGGTTCCTCATTCTAGATTAAACCATCTAAACCTCCTTTAGAGCAGGGTTGTCAGGTTTAGCATTCTATTCTTGACATTCACATTGGAGTGCAAATAAAAAGATCTAGACCTCGCACAGCAACAATAAAAAGATATTCTGATTTTGAGTGTTAAAAAAGAAATAAACAATGTTCTCTTGTGTGTAAATTCAACATTCAACATGTACTTGGTCTGCATTAACTCAGACTTATTCCCTAGATATTGCCTGATAAATACATCATTATCATCTGTTGCATGTGCAAAGTATGCGTCGGGGTCTTGTACCGGCCTCTGGGGATAGATCGCGACTTGTCCTGGACTGTCAGTGGAGGTCACATGCTCCTTTGCATCCGCATAATGGTGATAATCTCTATGTATCATGTATTCAAGCTGATTGCATCATATTAGTTCCTTTCCTCTTCTTTCGATCTATCAGTGCTTCTATTCTTTCTTCTGTTTTTCCCTTCATTTCACATTGAAGTTTAAACAATCCCACACGTCATTGCCTGGCAGTCGAGGTGCCTTCCTCTGCTCCGTATCTATTCTGATGTGACGCTTAACCCGCTTGATCTCCAATGGTAGCAACTAACGTTGTAAATTTACAACGAAGGGAGGATATCGGCCTTCATGCAACGACGTTTGGGCTCTTCCGTTCATCTTTACCACCTACAGGATAAGTTATACGTTGACAGGGAGATGACCTATATAAGCTTTAGCTTTCTGTCGAATCCCTCTAATACACAACAATATGCTTTCTTGTTTTGTGTATACTTTTTGTATCTAGTGTTGTTCATTTTTTGTTAGTCAAATGTTATTGTGAAATGTATACACATGTCAATATTGAATAAATACTGTTTAAACTAAATAAACAATGTCAGGTACATAAAAAATGCAATAAGTAAAGACAGAAAAGCAATAAAAAGTTAATAACGTTTATTTAGCCCATAAAAGCAGCTTTTTCAAAATTATTTGGTTCTCAACTGAAAGCGTATTTTTTCTCAGAAAAATTGTGTTTCAATTTTCAGAAGACCCTTTTTGGCTGTTTTTTTTTTCTATAATAGCAGTAGTGCAATTTCTGACACCATCATTGGAAAGTTTCTTATGAGGGCCTTTCTAATGTTGGTTTTCCAAGATTGTTTAAAAAATGAAAGCAAGTATATGTTTCCTACGCATTGCTACATACCTCCTCCTAACAATATGCCCATAATGCATGCTTCCTAGCGACATCAAGCCACTTTTTACATGAAATTGTATTCTCATTAAACATACCCATCCCTTGGGATTATCAAACCACAGTCAAGGTTTACATGGAATTGTAAAACCAAATAAACTGGAATAGTTCACTGAAATGTACCCCTGGCCTCATGTTCAACCAGGGAACGTGAAACAAGGGGAATAATCACTTCCCATACCCTCTATTGTAATTTTTCTGGAAAAGCACCCTCTGGTAGTTGGAGTCATTTCGCAACAGTATAACACTGAACGAATGGGGAAATTTCGATATTTTCAACCAAAACAAACAAATTCAAAGAAAGTGGGTGGAGATGACAAAGTCCACGGCAAATACGGGATAGCGCTATCAAATTGTGATAACAAATGCCACAACAACACTCGCTAGCTGGAATAATTTAGCTATAATATCGGAAGAAAAACACGTTGTATTCCCTAAATTCGTGCACCACAACTTGCAGTTGCACACAAGTGAAACCAAAGCGATACTCGACCAATCTATTTCTCTTAACTTGTGTTTATCCACTAAACAACATTAATTCAACATCGTTGTATTTATTTTCCACACTTTGAATTTACAAAACAGAAATCGAAATGTAATATTATGAATCGTTTTACAATTTTCAAAATGTCAGATTTGGGTGGGTCTTTTTTAGAAATTAATTAGCAAGCCTTCCCCTTTTATTGTAAGATGCACTCATAAATGCAATGAGTGGGCCCTAGCAGTAAAACAAACAATGTATATTTTTATACTGTACCAATGACCCAGACATAGCTGGTGCTAACTCTTAAAATATAGGGCCAAACACAAATTTTGCCCCCCAATCCCCAAAATTTGCATCTAAAACTAAAGAAAACATGTCCTGAGAGGCCCTCCACACTTCGCCCCTACTGCGCATGCGCAGTGTCAAGGACGTTCCGAAATTGGCGCCATTTATCATTCTAAGTTTGGCCCTTCATCAGTTAACATCTGACTGATCTTTGTGCTTTTAAATCTCAGTTTAAATGATGCCAGACACATAAATATTAGTGAAATGGTGATTCTAAGGAGGATAGAAAAGGAGGAGAGGAAAAGAATGTGTGACAGAATATTATCAGGGCTGTAACTTAAAATTTTTTAATGAAATTATGTTAAGTTACCTATTTTCAAGGCAGCAGCCATTTTGTTGTCATTCTGATTATTTAGTTACACTGTTTTTACAAGTGTTTTTCCTCTCTCCCTGTCCTTTAAGTTCCCCCTTGCTATTCTCCCATGCTTTTGGCATAATTTCTGTAATTATTATTACTAAAATTTCTTGGGAGTTTAGCTGAATAACAGAATGAATTCTGTTCTTTCCCCATGTTTACGTCTTCACCTACGGGTGGTTAGGCGTTGTGTTCTGCATCTACCATCTGATGTTCTGCAGTTTCTTCCCTGGAAGTCTCTGTTTTGCATCAGATGGTGTATTTTTGGTAACTGATTTCGGGCCTGGGTGCCTGGAGTCTTATTTTAGTGTTTTTACACTCATTGTTTACATTTACAACAGCCCTCTGTGTGAGGGGGGGATTTCTAAATAATAATATCTTTATGTTATTTCAATCATAACTAGATACATTATTATTGTTCGTAAGTGTTGAATAAATTGTTTAAAATATTTTTAAAATTTTTGTCCACACTTAGGCTTGGGATCCATTGGGGCTCAACGTTACTTTTCAGAAACTTGGGCTGTTCTGAAAAAATATTTTTTCAAAATATTTTGATTTCAATTATTTTTTCTATATTAATGGATCATATTATTATTATGTATTTTGATTGCCAGGGGTTAGTGCGAGTACCAGGACTTGTTTTCTTTTCACATTGAAAGGATATTGATCAATTGTTTTAAGAGGAAGTCTTCCTCTGACTTTATTATCATTCTATATGTGGTCAGTGTACTCGCATTAACTCCGGTTCTGTATCGTATGATTTCGATGACAATATGGGAAGCGTATGTCACGGTATGTTGTTGGGGATTTGGACACTCCGGTCCTTTCCCCGCAGGGTCACTCTACTTTATCAATTTCTATTTCAGACGATCAAGATTAGGGTGATGTATCTGTGATGTCTTCCAACAGTGTGCCTCCGTCGTCACAATTAATGAAGGGCTAGCGGAAAAGTGCTCATGTAATACGCCAATTGCCTAAGAGGACCCTAGTAGGTTCGACGGCCTTTGACGTCCGCTAGCTCGCCCGGTGTAGCGTCCATTCACCGAATGGTTCGGCAGCCGGGTTCGTCCGTTGCGGTCTAGAAGGAATTTTGGGGTGATGCGAGCACTATAAAATTAACTTAATGCACACCCAGTGACGGCGGATCGGAGGGAGAACGGAGGAAGCCTTTTAGTCCGGTTCATAGCTCGTTCCGGTCCATCCGGACGGCAAGCGAGAGAGGCCCCTCTCTCGTTCAACAACATCTGGCCCCAGATGTTGTGGTACAAATGTGTCGTTAGCGGAGCATACGTCCGTCGCTCGGGACGCTCCGTTGTATAGGCAGTCCGCTGAGACTGCTAAGGCTTCCTCTTCTCGTCAGCGCACACGACCGCACCTTGGCTGCGTGACCGCCGATATATTACCAGCTTCGCCGATCAAGGATTCTTCGGCGACCAGGTCACACCATCCGGCAGCCAGGGATTCGAGACCGATGGACTCCGGACGTTCGCATAGGAAAAGTATGCGGGAGCCATCTGATGCGGAGCTGCCCTCGGCGAAGCAGCGATAGACTGCGCCTCCGCAGGTCTCGACGCCGGACATTCTTGTGCACATAGCACAGCTTATCGCAGCATCCCAGCAGCCGACAGAAACGGTGTCGGATCGAGAATTATCCGACAGCGCTGGGTCGGTAGCCGGGGACTCGAGGCCTGCAGACTCCGGACGTTCGCATAGGAAGTATGCGGGAGTCAACGTACACGGAGCTTCCAGCGGCAATGCATCGTAAGTCCGCTACTGCACAGGCCTCGGGAACGGACGTGCTTTCCTTAATAGCACAGTTTATCGCAGCATCCCAGCATCAACTGAATCTGTCGCATATATTTTATCCGACGATGCTGGGTCGGGACGCTCCGCGGAAGCGGGTACGGACGTCCGAAAGTTTCATCCGGTCCGACGGGATACCGAAAGGGATTCGGTGGATTTCAAGCTTTCCCTTTCGGAACAACATATGCTGCGATGCCGGATAAGAAACTGATAGCGTCGGTGGACTTAGAAATTTTTGGTTCGGTTGAGGGACATTGTCCCTCAGTTCCGACATAGTCCAATAATGTCACACAAACTTTCGAATTATTGAACGACGCTATATATATTATTATTTTATGCTTGCTATCCAAGCATTTCTGGTTTCTTGTTCGAAGAGTTATGGAGATGTCTTTCAAAAGTGTGCCTCTGTCGTCATAGTTAATGAAGAGTTAGCGGCAATAAGTGCTCATGGAATATGTCTATCGCTTACGGAGTGACATTCGCTAGCTCACCCGGTGTAGCGTACATTCATCGAATGGTTCGGCTGCCGGGTTCGTCCGTTGCGGTCTAGGAAGGAGATTTGGGTGATGCGAGCACTTTAATTACTTTAGTACTCACCCAGTGACGGCAGATTGAGGACAGATCGGAGGAAGCCAACAACATAGGGGACCGCATGTTGTGGTTCAGATATTTTACATTCGGAGCATATGTCCGTTGCTCGGGACGCTCCGTTATATTGACAGTCCGAGAGACTGTCTTTAATGCTTCCTCATCCTCACAGCAGGGCACACGACCGCACATTGGCTACGTGACCTCGAGTATCCGATCAGTTTCGGCATTCAGTGATTCCACAGCGAATAGGTCGCGCCATCCGGTAGCCAAGGGACACGAGGCCTATACACTCCGTTCGCTCGCATATTGGAAGTATGCACGGGGTAACGATCTCGGAGCTTCCTGCGGCAATGCATCGTAAGACCGCTGCTCCTCAGGCCTCAGTGACGGACGTGCTATCCGAGTTAGCACAGTTGTTTCGCAGCATCCCAGCAATTGACGGTTTCTCGGTCGAATCAGGAATTATCCGACGGCGCTGGGTCGGTGCGGTCCGCGGTTGCATCAAGCTACGGACGACCGAACGCTTTATAGGGTCCGACAGGATGGCGAAAGGGATTCGAAAGATTTCGAGTTTTCCCTTTAGTAGTATCGGAAGATGCCTTTCATATCTTCTGGCATTTCTTCCAGTGATTATTTTTCGGACTTCATTGCTGCGATCTTGGATAAGAGACTTATAGCGTCATTGGACTCGGATTTTTCGATCGGTACAGGGACTTTGTCCCTGACTTACCGACGCAGTCCAATATTGTCATTACAACATGTGTTTTATTTTTCGACGCTATATATTTATATATATATACAAGACGGCTACTAAGCATGATAGTTTAGTTTCTTGTCCGCGTGGCTCATTTCTGCCATTTTATCTTTTTTTACATATAGTTTATTTTGGCAGAGCAGGGCATACCGAGAGTTCATATGCGTCTAGACGGTGTGATTAAAGACTGCATATATTCTTTTTTACCGTTTATGTCTTTTCCAATTTCAATGTTGGGAACGACATTATGTATATTAGACTTAACTTAGACGCTTTATTATACGTAATCCGCCTTACTGAGGCGTTATCATTACGTCTTCAAGAAAAGATTTACGGGATATTATTCTCAATGTAATTTCTTTTGAGGGCAGTAGTTTGTTCACGTATAACTCCGCCCTTCAGTGGCTGATTGGAGTTGGTTAGACGTGATGCAGCCCTAGCTACATCCACGCGTGGATAGTAGGTTAAGAACTCTCTCAGAGTCGCTTCGTTCTCGGAGGAGCTTCTCTTCGACGGCAACTTTCCGGCAATCCATGAATTGCTTGATTTATACATTCTCTTGTCTATCTAGTGTTACAAGAGATTCAGACTGGGGCAAACATTCGGTGGTTGACTCAGAGAGTGCCGCCGCAGTTGCCGGACCCGAGTGTGGCTGTTATGACGGTTGCCAGTCAAACAGATTGGGATATATACTGATCCCTACGGATTCGAAGTGCCAGGGTCTTTGGGTTCCGCAGTCTTTTAGCTATCAGTTAACTTCCGCGGAATAATGTTTTTTAGGCTTGCTTTATGTCATTGCATGAACATTATTCAGAAACGCATGCCCAAATTCCTGTCCTTTAATTCGACAGTAGTGGCGTATCTCTGGAACCAGGGAGGCACTCTTTCGTTTCCGTTATTCAATTTAATGGAAAGAATCCGTCTGTTGGTTATAGTACACCAAGTTCAGTTTTGGTCCGTCATATTCTGGGTCGTCTGATTGTTTTATCGCTCTCCCGTTCTCTTACGGGTCGCTTGTTGCTGTCAGAATGGACTCTCAACAAACAAGTATTCAATCAGATTTGCTATCTATGGGAGCGCCCAATGATGTTTTATTTATGACACAGCTGGCTAATCAATTGCAGACGTATGTGTTGGCTTGTCCAGATCTCTGAGCTAATACTGTTAACGCTCTATTGATCTATAGGACAGAATGATAGGATACGCGTATCCTCCGGCGCTGTTGTTTTTAGCAGGTATTGCTAAGATAAACAACCACAATACATTTCTGTTGATAGCATCTCTATCTTCACAGAGATCATGAGTAATTTACTCTCTTGTCTACTGTGGATCTTAACGTGAAATCTTCCTCTATGTGAGGATCTTTTTTTTCACTGGGTAAATCGTGTCATCTTTATCACAACCAGCAAGGTCGCAACCTTCATGTATTCCGTTGTGTGGTCCGTATTGCATTGTAAGCACTGTACTGGACGAGCTTTGGACGCGATTTCTTACTATAGGAGATCCTCTTCTTCGCTATTCTATGCGACTAAAGTGGAGGCTCTTCCGTCGTGGTGTAGGGATCATTATGTTCATATGGTTGATCCCTCCATACTACTCATTGCTATTTTTTAGTATACTTGTTTCACAAGATCTACTGCAGCCTGTTGTTATTTAGGTTATAGGTTTATGTTACCTCATACCTATGCACTCTACGATAGTTTACAATTGAGTCTTTTGTCTCTTTATCTAAGTCAGTTAGTAACTTTTTGATAAATAGACTTAGAATCTTTAGATTAAATTCCTATACGGATTTTAACTTCAGGTTCTTATTTAGCTAAGTAATCATTTGAGCCTCTGGAAACAGTAGTTTTCAAATTCTAACCTTTTAGACAGTAATTCTGTTGGTTTCTCTTTTACTGTAGAGTCAGTGAGTTTCATGCACTATCGATGGATGATTTTCACTTTCATAGTTTCGGAATCAATACTTCCGTTACTATTTAGGTTGGATTGTTGCATAAGAGTTAGGCTCCTATTATCCGGAACCTATTATTTTAAGGACCTTCCGTCTTCGTATGGGCATAGGCCTTTACTCTTTCCGGGTACAGTTTATGTATTTATAAACAGATATCTGTTTATTACAAGGGCGTAAGCTTCTTCTGTCTTTGATGTCTAGTAGAAGGACGTTACGCTCCATTTTATTGTTAATGGATTCTATTAACTAGCGTACTGCTTATGGTATATCATTGGCTTAGCAGTTGTGCTTAAGATTTCGGCTCATGAAGTAAGAGTTCTTCTACTTCTTGGGCTTACATTAATAGTGTTCTATTATAGATTTTTGAAGGCTGCTCATTGCGCTCAGCCATCCATTCATGAATTTTATCTCAGAAATATCGAGTCCATTTCTGGAGGCCTCTATTGTTAGGTCTATTATCTACTGCTCAGAATGTCATTCACTTAACAGTTGCTACTATAGCTAGGTAGGCTGTCTGTTTCGGCAGTGTCTCCGTTCGGCTGCCCTCTTCGCTCTGGGCTATTTGACCCAGGGCAAGAAAAAGGGGGGGGGGGGAGGGTGTTCCCTTGGGTCACCTGTTTTTACTATGAAAACAAGGGGATACCTCCTCCGGAGTTAGTAATTCTGAGCTGTTATTGGGATGGTTGTTTAGTGAGAAGTTTAAGTTTATAAAATTCATTCAAGTCTTAGTTTTTAAAGTATAGCTTTTGAATATTGCATATGTCAACGGACATGATTATGCAATTCTCACACACTTTTAGGAGTATAAGAGTCTCTATTCTCTAGACTTACTTTATTATTGGCTTACTTTAAAAATTATTAGTATAAGGATTATTGGATATTAATAGAGTACATGGATGTATGAAGCTCAATTTTTGGAAGGTGTTGTATCTTTCTAATTTATCATAAATAAGAAAGATACATGTAAGGCCTATTACTTCTTTTCCCTACAGGGGATGACTCTATTTTATTTTATTGAGCGTATTCCATTTTGCTCTATGTCCTTGGCCCTCCAGCCTTTTTACTATTCAGCTATGTCTGGGTCATTGGTACAGTATAAAAATGTTAAAAAATTTATAGTAATTTATATATTTTTTATACTTACCAATGACCCAGACGGGGATGGCCCTCCCAGGAGTTGGGAACTCTTGCCTCCCCGCTGAGTACATAGCGCTTACCAGGCACTGGTTATTAGAATGATAAATGGCGCCAATTTCGGAACGTCCTTGACACTGCGCATGCGCAGTAGGGGCGAAGTGTGGAGGGCCTCTCAGGACATGTTTTCTTTAGTTTTAGATGCAAATTTTGGGGATTGGGGGGCAAAATTTGTGTTTGGCCCTATATTTTAAGAGTTAGCACCAGCTATGTCTGGGTCATTGGTAAGTATAAAAAATATATAAATTACTATAAATTTTTTAACTTTTTTTAAATACACATATTTATTCACCTTAAGCGGTATTCTTGCTAACTTTGAAAAATGGTTCATCAGGAGAAAAGTAAAATAGTCTATGTTAATTCAGTAATTATAAAACTTATACATTTTGCCACAGGTTTATCTGTAGTCCTTTCCCATAGGCTATCCACAGGTATACCTATGTGAAAGTGAATATCGTGGAAATTTTTCTCTGGAATCTTAAACCTTTACGCAACATAAAGGGTCAAAACGACCAGTGATATCTGGCAATATTCACAAAAATCGTCATTGAAATTCTTCTTGGGCACTTGAGTGTTCATACTCCATGCATGTCAAAAATATGCAGCTAAAATTTTATTATGTTTTCTTTTTCTGTCTCAAAAACACAGCTTTTGACCCCTCACTGCAACAAGCTCATTCAGCTCATTCCAATGGGGGTCATAATAATAATAACTCTTTGGCAAGCCGCTGATTTGTCGCGGTCATAAGCTATGTTTTTTGAGACAATATTGGGACCAAAATGGAAAATTTTTAGTTATTCAACAATTGTTTTTGCATGCATGTGTCATCTGGTATCCACACTGGGTAAAATTCAAATTAAACACTGATACATGTATGCACATTTCTGTGTTTTAAAAATATTTATGGGTGCTGAGAAAATACTAAATAAGTTATGACCAGTATGACAAGTCATGCAAAAAACTAAAAATTCCAAAGATGAAAAATCAAAATATTGATTCTATGTAGCTTGAATACCGCTTGTGACTAACTTAGATAAGTAAAATAAACAAATCGGTCCCGTGACGAAGAGATTATAATGTAAATGAACACTGAACAGCTTACTCTTACTTGTAGGTTAATAGTGAAGACGCTGTTATTAGTTTTGCAGGAAAAATATTGGCTATCACTATTATTTGGTATGAAGGAAGCGTAAAAATGCCATTAGTATAATTACTTTCAGAATTATTCTGCCATCATTAGCTTGAAACCTTATGGTCAGCAGTTTGAGTCTGACCTGCTTCATCTCATTGTGACTATGGGCAAAAACATTTAATCCCAATGGCCCATGTGGGGCACAGTGGTGTTGTGTGCTAAGGCGAACTGCACTTCGATGGTGCACATACCTTCAAATGCTGGAACCCTAGTTCTGTCGGGTTAGTATGTTGGACAGTTGCTTGACACTGCTCGGTGGTTCTCTCCAGATTCCCTGGCTCTCCCTCCATCCGTAAAATTGTCCGATATGACATGACCTTGACTGTTGAAAGTGTTGTTAAATCCCAATAAATAAATAAATATTTTAAAAAATAAATATATAAACATATTATAGTTTTAATGTCTCAAGGTGTCCATTTCCTCTATTCTGAACAATTATCCTCATATGACCTGTTTTTGTTTTTTTTTTGTCCTTTTGCACTAAAACATATGATGCAATTTTCTTGAGGTGAAAAAAATTACAAATGTCATTGTCCCCTGATGTCTGAGGTTGAATTTTAACTATAAACTGATTAGTAGATCCACACATCACCTAGTCACCCATGAAATGCTGAAACAACTGAAAAATAAAATTCAATTTAAATGTAAGCCTGAAACACATACTCTTGTGACTCGAATAAACATACCCGGACCATTATTAATTTCTTGTCCCTTTTCCACCCCATATGATTCTTATTTGGTCTCCTAATGTTTATTAATTTTCAACAGGCTGGAGTATTAGCACCTCAATGGAATGCACTATTTGGACCAACCTCTTAAAATTTTGCCCTAACTGTAGGAACTTGGAGTTATTTGAGAATTTTGAGATAATTTATCCAGGAGGTGGCACATTGAATTTGAATAAAAGAAAAAAGCACATCCAAATAATAACTCAGTACCATCATACAGTGAACTAATTGGATTTTACTAGTACATTTAACATAAGTCGCTTACTGACTAATAGTTCCTTGTTTAATCTAACAGTAACACTGATCATTGGACATTTTGTATTGTTGGGGAGTGTGGGGCAGGGGGGGGGGGGGGGGTTGCTGGTTGGATTTATCAAAATAATAATACATATGTAAATTATCATTTACTAATGGTGAAAAAAATGAACATCAGATATTAATGAATGATAGTATTTCTTCAAAAAATTGTCAATTGGGAGATACAAATTTCCTGATTTACAAAAGAAATCGAAGGTCAAGCATTCCATTTGAATGTTAAATTTGGTTTTCAGGCCACACGTTTTTTGCACAAAAATCGACAATAGACAGTCATCTCAACACACTGGATAACACTGGCCCACCAAGAATTATATTAACTAACCTATCTTTATCTTTCGGGAAGCGAAAAAATGACACACCCCTCCCTTTGGTATTTTTTGTTGAATTATCGCAGTTAAATGTGGCGCAAATGTAAGACAACATTTTTCTTCGAAATGACTCCAACCGCTAGGGGGCCTAAATATCACGTTTCATTGGCTCTGGATGTTCCCCTTGTTTCACGTTCCCTGGTTCAATGCAGGTTGTTATTCTGAGTGTTTTTGTCTGGTTATTACCCTTTATGGACTTTGAAATTGTTTCATTTTTTACCATCCATCACAGCTAAGGTGCGTTCTTGTAATTTTTTAACAAAGATTTCAGCTTGTAGCTAGCAGTGCAAAATTTTACAGCATGTACAGCCGTCACCACCTAGCAGGGGATCTCTTGGAGCTCATGACTGCATGCCATGTAAGGGACCCATTCCCAATATAGTTGTGCATTTTTTCAATTTACCAGCCACTAATTGAGCCCAATTCATTGGAAGGGATGGAACTATCTATGGGTGTTCATTTAAATCGTACTAAATAAAAAGTTATTTAAATAATATTTAATATATTTTTTACTGCATACATATTGTGGTGATAAAATGGTAAAAAGTAAAACATGACATTGTGAATTATGAAGGAAAAAGATTGATTGAAAATGGGAAAGGATTGTGGTTGACTGCATTTTGCTTCAGTAGAGTGATTCAGGAGTGGGTTGATGGCATGTGATGTACAATATGCATCATATAATAAACTTATTATCGGTTCAGTGAATTGATATGGGTTGTAGTATCATGTCTCGCTGACAGGGTTCAGATCACTGCATCAAACATGCAATCTGTGGCAGTTCGTTTGATACCGTGATCTGACTTTTGTCAACTCAACGTGATACTATACTCCATATCATTTCACTGAAATGATAATATGTATATACCACAACATTGGTCATATTACCTTCACCGATATTCAAATCCATGCACCGTGCATCCCTAACTCATGCACGCATTTGACTTTATAGAATTATGTATCAATAGTTATTATGTGAAAGTTATCATTATGTCCTTTTAAAAGTATAAAGGTGTCATCTTCAGTGTCTTAGCATTGCAGTTGACAGCTTCATGCTTTCATGGAATGATTTTATACTTTATGAGAACAATTTTTTTGCTTCAGAGCTAATTTGCCCGATATATTATACATTATCAAGGTTCTTGATACCAGAAATGCTGTTATTAGTTAATGGCTACAATTTGTAGATAGCAATATCATCCAATATCAGACTTATCAGCTGATAAATATAACCGTTACCATCACCAATAAATTCTTCCAACAATGTTCATTGTGTCTTACTGACAGGACTCCCCCCCCCCCCCCCCCCCCCCCCCCCCCCCCAAAAAAAAAAAAAAAAAAAAATAGACACTGTTAAAAGGTGTCCCAAAATTATGGAAATGTCACCAAATCATCTGTCAACCCTGTTGGCTAGGTGTCACTTTTGGCACCCAAAATGGAAAAACAGTCTATATCCTTGAAAAGTACTTGATTTTCCACCACCTTACTTGAAAAGTTCTTGAATTCATTTTACTTTCAGCTTTTGAGACCACAAGTTTCATAATGATTTACTCTGCCTATCTGTGATGACATAAAATCTGTCTTGGACAGGGAACTCCCATCTTTTTTTTTTATCTCTGTGTATTACTCATGAGCTGAAATCCCTGAATTGATTGACTAATTAGTACAGTGGAACCCTGTTAATTGAAGAGCCACTTTGCCAATGAAAATTATTCAATTAACAGGAGTATTCAATTAAAAGGGATTGTGTCACTTTCCTGTATTCTAGAGATAAACTTAGCATTTATTCTATTATATCTTGTTTTACAGAGCTCCATGAGCTCTGTCAAACAAGATATAATAGATTAAATGTCTGTATTAAATGTACTGAGGCCAAATAGGTCTATCAACAAAGGAAAACTGGGGAGATTCAGGGTAATTTCTCGACAGGTTACAATATTTTTTATTCAATTAACAGGAGTTTACTCCTTAACCTATATTCAATTAACAGGTCAAATTTGAACTGGAGGTATGGCAAATGCTTATCTGTTGGGAAATTATATTCAATTAACAGAGTTATTAAGTTAAAAGATATCCAATTAAGTGGGCTCCACTGTACCATTCTCATTGCAGATTGGACATGGATTATGCATAAAAAACAACTGTTTATATTTGCCTGTGTCTGTGTAATAATATGATTTTAAATTGACTTGTTATGACAGGCCCTTGTTTTGTAACAGTATGATATGATTGTGGTAATAGTCCTTGAAAATTGGTGACACAGTTCTTGAAAAGATTTTAAATAGTGTTTGAATTTGACTCGCGGATATCATTGGAAACCCTGCCCTCCACAGTTCCTGAACCAACATTTAGCAATTTGAACCCTTTTCCAGTTAGGCTAGGATAAATGGCGACTTAAACTGAACGAAAACAAAAGCAAGATAATAACTGTTGGTCATAGGGTGGATGTGTCATGAAGGTGGAGAGTGGGTAAATTCTCTATTGGTGAAGAGAGAACAAAGATTTAACAGTGGGGGAAACAGGAAAATATGAATACTTGGGAGTGAATTTATGTGTTACAGGTAGAGGCATATACAGAAACCACACAAATAAACTTAAGACAAAGGGGAAAAGAATACCCTATCAGTTCAAACTACTTGGAAGAATAATTTTAACAAGGTGTTCATTGGAAAAACCATTAGGGAGAGAGTGGGATTACCAAGTATAACATATGGTACAGATGTGATCCTTCTAAATCAAACAGAAATGAGAAACTTAGAGATCCTACAAAATGATGTGGGTCAGTGGATAACTGGATCTAGTAATGCAGCAACACTGGAAGCTGTCAGGGGGAACTAGGGTGCATGCTGGTTAAGGATAGAATAGATATGGGAAAATTATGTTACCTGAATTATCTGGTAAATCTCCCAAAATAGTAGATGGTGCAAAATGACGTTTAACCATGTATGAAACTCGAACATTCAGACAGGGTGGTTAAGGCAAGTGGTTGAGCGAATGGAGAATTAATCTATAGAGACTGAAGAGCTAGAAGGGGGAAGGGGGTGCTGAAGCAGGGTACTCGAGTAGCCTTATCTGGGGAAGGGCGCTCGAGGATTACAATAGAAACTGGCGAGCTGGAATTAGGACCAAGAGTTCTTTAATCTGTTTATATAAAAAAGATGCACTAGGTTTTGAGGAGTAATTAGATGGATCGTTTGGGGGTTAATACTGTTCAAAGTGAGATCCAAGTCACTGAAGTTGAGGGGGAGAATCGGAAAAGGCAAGGAAAGAGTATGCCAAATGTGTAACTTGGGAGTAATGGATACCCTGGAACATTTCATTCTAGAATGCACCAAAGATTTGCCCTGTAGAACAAGACTCCTTGGAAAACTAATGGAAAAATAGGATGAAAATATGAAGGATAAGTGGATGAGAAATGACATGAGGGAAAGGGTCAATTTTATAGTTGGGAAGATCGAGAAAGTGCCAATGGGGAAAATTATGAAATGATTTTTGACTGAATGCTGGGAGATTTGGAAGGAGAGTGGGGAGGAATAACCCGGCAGTAGGCCAATGTAGGCCTCCTCATAATGGAAGGCCTAAGAATTATTATCATTATTTGGTCTGAAATCACTAAATTCAACACTTCTGTTTGCAACACAACTATAGAGACTCTACATACATCAGTGAACAGCAGCAGATAGAATAGAAAAGAGGTTTTGCCAACCAAAATAGGTTATGGGGCATCCCAAACTAAAATAAAATAATGTGTGGACTTGCAGTCAGGGAGCGCGGTGGCTCAGTAGGTAGAGGTGCAGGCTGCAAGCCGAGAGGTCCTCTGTTCTAATCCCACCTGCGGCAACCGCATTGTGTCCTTGGACAAGACACTTCATCTCCATTGCCCACGTGGGGGCACGATGACGCCGTGTACTAAGGCGTACTGCACGTCGATGGTACGCATGTCTTCAACCAATCTAACCCTGCCTGTGCAGCAGTGTGGAGTTACGATGTTGAGGAGCTGGCAGCTGCTCGTCGTTGCTCGGTGGTTCTCTCCGGGTACTCCGGCTTCCTCTACCCGTAAAACTGTCATGGTCATGATTAGCCATTGTGCATAAATATGTCACTTTAAACATCAATATATAAATAAATATACTGGACTTGCAGTCCATGTTTGGCCTGCAGAGATATAAAAGTAGAGGTGTCAATGTGAAAGAAACCACAGGATTACATTGTGGCAAAACCAATAAATAGAATTACATCATTTGAACAGTACATCCTTACATATTGACATGCAACAAGTGCATGTGTGTGTGGAATTTACTTCACATTGTAAAATGTCAAAGCAACAGTAAAAGTAACCAACCAGTATTGTTCTCTGTAATTTTTCAAGAAAGTTGACAATGGAGAAACCTCTAGAACTGTCTACAAATGTGGAAACCATGATTTGGACATGTACACCATTCTAATGGAAACGTTTGGAAAGGGTTACATTCGATTTCTGAGTAAACCTTTATACTTTGCATTGTGGTATAGTACCGTGATCACAAAGTAGTCTCTTGATAAGATCGCAATCCAGTCATGAAACACTGACAACGCTGGTCTGGATTTCATGAAAAAAAATAATGAGAATTTAACTGGTAGAGTGCTAATTTACTTTATGTCATCAAAATTTGTTCACATTTCTCTGCCTTGTTACAATTTGTGGGAGAGTGCCTATTGGCACACCCCCCATAAATTGTTATGAGTTAAATCCATGCATACAAAATAATTCCACTTTAAAGATAATATGTGGCCTATCCACTGAAGATGAAGTTTTTAAGTTGCAGATCCTGCAGTTTAGAGTAAAGCACAAATATGGGCTTCCAGCTCTCAACCAGATAAAGAGGAAGGAAAATAAATAAAATATAGTATCAGATTTTCAACATTGTTGCATATCTTTTTCGACAGGTGTGATCCTATTGGTTTGTATTCAAGAAAGTGGATCAAGATTTTTTGACCAGATTGTGGTTGAGTAGTTATCGGATCAAAATTTTCTCTGCACTTCTGTAATCACAGTACTGTATAGCCAGAGTTCAATATGTTATAAGTTATCCCCCTGGTGCATTTCATCTGTGTTGTTGATGCCAACTAAATCATATTTTTATACTGTACCAATGACCCAGACTTAGCTGGTGCTAACTTTTATATTATAGGGCCAAACACAAATTTTGCCCCCCCCCCCAATCCCCAAAATTTACATCAAAATCCAAAAATTAGATGTCCTATGTGGTCCTCCATACTTTTATCCACTGCGCATGCGCAGTGTCAAGGAAGTCCGAAATTGGAGCCAAATCCTCATTCTTTGTTTGGCCCTTCAATCAGTAACATCACACTGATATCTGTGCTTAAAATCTCAGTTTAAATAATGCCAGACACATAATCATGAGAGAAATGGTGGATCTAAGGATGAAATAAAAGGATGAGAGGAAGGAACAGTGGAAGGATATGTTCAGGGCTGTAACTTATAATTTTTATGCAAAATTATTTCATGTTCCCTAATTTCGGGGCATGGGCCTGATATTTTTATTCTTGCTATGAAATTTCCATTGTTTGTTCAGTGTTTCCTCTCTCTCTTTCCTTAATACCCCCCTTGCCATTCTCCCATGCTTTTGGCATAATTTTTGTAATTATTTTCACTGAAATTCCTTGGGAGTTTTGGCTTGGTAACAAAATGATTATTCTGTTTTTCCCCATGGTTACGTTCTCACCCTAGGGTGGTTAGGCTTTTCAGTCATGCATCTACCATTCGATGTACTGCAGTTTCTTCCCAGGAAGCCTCTCTTTTACATCAGATAGTGTTAAAATTGGTTACTGATTTCGGGCCATATTTAATCAGTGCCTGGAGTCTTGTTTCCAGTTTTATTCACTTTTGTTTACATTGACAACGGTTACTTCTGACAGTGATTTCTTGTCTTCTAGTCAGTTCTGCTCATAGCCAGATACATTATACTGTCCATAAATGTAACATTAATTTTTAGACATGTTTTAAAATTTTTGTCCACACTTAGGCCTTTTTGGGATCCATTTGGGCTCATCGTTCCCATTGGGAACTTGGGCTCCTCTTGAAAATTTTTTTGAAAAAATTTTTTCTTTTGAATTATTTTTCAAAATGTTTGTAATGGATTATATTGTTATGATGTATCTTGTTTTCAAGGGTTAGTGCGAGTACAATGACTGTTAAACTTTTTTCAAAATGAAAGAAGTTTGTTCAAATTGTAATTCGAGGAAGTCTTCCTCTGATTCATGCTCAGTGTATATCTTGTAGTCAGTGTACTTGCACTAATTCTTGCTCTGTGTGTGCCAATTGGAATGACAAACGTTGGAGACGTGTGTCACGATATATTGTTAGTGGTGAGAGGTCCATGCCGGTCCTCTCGCCACAGGGTCACTCTAGTTTTTCAGTCTCTTTTTCAGAGGAACAAGAACAGGGTGATGTTTCCGTGATGTCTTCACAAAGTGTGCCTCTGTCGTTGCAGACAAATGAAGAGCTAGCGGAAAAAGTGCTCAATGAAATTCGTCAAATGCCTAAGAGGTCCCACGTAGGATTGACGGCATTGTCGCCAGCTAGCTCGCCCAGTGAAGCAATCATTCATGAAATGGTTGTGACGCCGGGTTCGTCCATTGTGGTCCAGGAAAGGAGATCGGGTGTTGCGAGCACTATAAACATGAATCGTGCACACCCGGCGACAACGGATCCGAGAATGGAACGGAGGAAGCCTATCAGTCCGGTACCTAGCTTGTCCAGGTCTGCCCGGACTGCGAGCGAGAGAGGCCCCTCTCTATTACAGCAACATCTGGGACCAGATGTTGTTGTACGTAACGTTCGTCAGTCAGAGTATACGTCCATTCCTCCAGCTCGGGACGCTCTGTCGTATAGAGAGTCCGGCGTGACTAGTCTATTGGCTTCCTCATCCTCACGGCAGCACACACGACCACAACTTGGCTACATGACTTCTAATATCCAGCCTGCTTCACCGACCAGGGATTCCACGTCGATCAGGTCACACCATCCGGTAGCCAAGGATACGAGGCCTTACCAGTCGGGATGTCGGCATGAAAGAAGTATGGCGGAGTTAACATCCCAGGAGCTCCCAGCGGCTAAGTCACGTAAGAGCGCGGCTCCACAGGCCTCAGTGACGGACTTGCTATCACAGATAGCTCAACTCATTGCAGCATCCCAGGAACCATCAGAAACTTTTTCGGAACAGGAACTGTCTGAGGAAGCTGGGTCGGTTCGCTCCCCTGCAGAGTCAGAAAAGGACGACCGAGGATCTCGTGGTCCAGTCGGATGGCGAAAGGGAATCAGCATAGCTGGAATTTTCCCTTTCCGAACAACATAAGGTGGCTGTAGATTTCATCTGGCAACACCTTCCAGAAGTTGTTCCTCCGGACCAAAATGCTGCACTGGACTGATAGCATCACTGGACACAGACTTTTTTTGCCGGAATAGGGACATTGCGCCCGAGTTTCCGACCCAGTCCAGAAATGTCACATGGACATTTGAACTTTTGAATGATGCTATATTCAAGCTAGCCTCTAAGACTGGCAAATCCGGTTTCTTATTGCCTAGCGCTATGCAGCAGCCTTTCATCAATATTAGAAATAGATTCGAAACGGCAGGACAGGACATGCCGAGAGTTCCTCTGCGTTCGGATGACCAGGCAGAACACTTGGTGTTGTCATTGCTGGCGTCCATGTCTATTTACTCCAGTATACTAGAGACGACAATCTCGTCTAATAGAATTAATTTAGACACATTATCTTACGCAGATCACCTTACCAGAGCATTATCATTATGTCTCAAAGGGAAAAAATGCCAGGATGTTCAAACTTCCTTAAGAGTTCTTTCGAGGGTATAGCATATTCTATGTATAACTCCGCCCTTTCAGTGGCTAATCTGGAGTTAGTTCGACGTGATGCTGCCCTGGCTGCATCCACTAGAGTGGATAGTAAGGTGAAAAACTCTCTTTGAGTCGCTTCGGTCTCCGGAGAGCTTCTCTTCGACGGAAAGCTTTCTATTATCTATGATCGGTATACTAAGAAAGCTTCGGATTCTCTGCTTTTTAAATCCGCTTCAAAAACGCCAGACTCAACAGAGAGGAGTAAGGCAGGCACTTCGGGCGCGAATGCGTCCAAGGGAAGTTCCTATAGAGGATCTAAGAAAGCCTCTACGTCTTATTCCAGAGACTGTCACAGTAGCGACTCAGGTAAGGGCCGTTATGCTGGCCGACATAACCGGTCAGACGCCCCTAGGTCGACTGGACGAGGTGCGGGTCATGGAGGACGTGGTTTCTGCTCCCGCAAGCCTCGGAGGGCCAGGAGGTGATGGTCTAAACCTCTATTGCGTTCCAGTCGGCAGAAGGCTGTCGAGATTCTTAACCAATTGGTTGTCAATTACGGACGACCCATGGGTGCAAGGGGTGATTTCCGAAGGTCTAAAACTGCCCTTCAAGGAAAAACCTCTGTTAACTCGAAGTCCACGTTGGACTCCGCTTCCGTCAAATGTTCAGAAGAGAGAATCGCTTCTATCAGAAGTCCAATCTCTTCTGGAGAAGAACGCGATAGAGGTCGTAGAAAACCAGGAATCTCCAGGTTTCTACAGTCACCTGTTTCTGGTTCCAAAACCAGATGGCTCGTTTCGTCCAGTCATAGATCTGAGCTGGATAAACAAGCTGATCGTGGCTCCAAAATTTTATATGGAGACCATCCGATCGGTCAGAGCGAGCATTCGAGTGAACAATTATGCTGCAGCATAGATCTCAAAGATGCGTACTTTCACGTCATGGTACATCCGGTGTTCAGAAAGTATCTTCGCTTCGCTGTCCTAGGAGTCGTTTATCAGTTCCTAGCAATGTGCTTCGGTCTGAATTTAGTGCCCTGGGCATTCACTCGAATAATGTGAACTCAGTAATGACTCATTTCCGAGATCATTTGTCTGTAGTAACGTCGGCCTACCTGGACGACATTCTTCAGAGGTACGGCAATGAGTTAATGCTTCAGAACGATGTTCTGAGTCTACTTCAACTGCTCCAACGTCCGGTTTCATAGTAAATGAAAAGAAGTCGGATCTAGTGCCGTCCAAGTCATTCACCCACCTGGGAATGAGCTTTGAGATGCACAACAATCTCGTTCGTCTGTCGTTAACCAGAGCGAAATTAGTCAGTTGTTACGCTTGCTTTTGTCTTCACTCAGATGTAGTAACAGCGAGAGAATTCATGAGACTGACAGGTTTGTGCGGAGCTGCTGCGGATCTTATTCCAATGGGGCGGCTACGCACTCGTCCACTCCAGATATTTTTTACTCAGAATTGGAGTGTGAAGACTCATTCACTCGAAACGAACATTGTCTTGTCGAATCAAGTGAAACAAGAGATTCTGACTTGGGTAGATATTCAGTGGTTAACTCGAGGAGTACCACTGCAACCTCCGGATCCGAGTTTTACGATAATGACGGATGCGAGTCAACAGGTTGGGGCGTAACTCTGAGCCCAACAGATTCGAGGTGCCAGGGTCTTTGGGACCCGCAGTTCCTAAACAAGCACATAAACATCAAAGAGATGATGTCATTTAGGCTTGCGCTACGTCAGTGGATGAACATTCTTCAGAATTCGCATGTTCAAATTCTGTCCGACAATTCGACAGTAGTAGCGTATATTCGGAACCAGGGAGGCACTCATTCCATTCCGTTGTTCAATTTAACGGAAAGGATCCTTCTGTTTGTCCTAGAGCATCAAGTTCTCCTATCGGTCCGTCATATACTGGGTCGTCTGAACGTTCTAGCAGACTCCCTTTCTCGGAAAGGTTGCATGTTGCCGTCAGAATGGACTCTCAACAAACGAGTATTCAATCAGATTTGCTACCAATGGGATCGTCCTATGATAGACTTATTTGCGACGCATCTCAACAATCATTTGCAGACGTATGTGTCGCCATGACCAGATCTTTGAGCGTTTGCAGTAGATGCCCTCTCGATCTCTAGGGACAGAATGATAGGATATGCATATCCTCCAGGTCCATTGATTCAACAGATATTGCTAAAAATCCTGCAATCTCACTGCAAGATTCTGTTGGTAGCATCTCTGTCACCCCAGAGACCATGGATAAATCTACTCAGGTGTCTGTTGTGGGACATTCCGTGGAAGCTTCCTCCACAGGAGGACCTTCTTTTGCAGGGGAAATCGCGCACACTGCATCACAACCCTCAGGGTCTCACCCTTCACGTATTTCCGTTGTGCGGTCCTTCTTGCACGGCAAGCATTTTACAGGACAAGCAGTGGACGCAATTTGTAACTGTAGGAGGACCTCCTCTTCGCTAAATTATGCTGCTAAGTGGAAGATTTTCTATCGGAGGTGTAGGGATCATTCTATTGATATTATATGATCCCTCCATTCCAGACATTGCTAATTTTCTGGTCTACTTGTTTGACGAGATCAAACTGCAGCCAATAACTATTAAGGATTATAGGTCTATGCTATCGGATACCTATGCTTATCATGAGAGCTTTCAGATTGGATCTAATGTCTCTTTATTTAAGTTAGTGAAAAACTTTTCGATAAATAGACCTAGAACCCTTAGCTTAATTCCTAAGTGGAATTTAGCTTGGGTTCTTTTGAAGCTAAAAGAAGCGCCATTTGAGCCTCTTGATACAGTGGACTTCAAATTCTTATCTTATAAGACAGCTTTTCTCTTAGCCTTCTCTTCTGCTAGAAGAGTTAGTGAGCTTCATGCACTATCGGTTGATGATTCTCACTATCGTAGTGTTGGTAATACTATTACTTTGACTACTAATGTTGGATTTTGGGCTAAGAATCAGGCTCCTATTAAGTATCCTGAACCTATTGTTATTAAGGCTCTTACGTCTTCAGACGGTCATAGGCCTTTGCTCTGTCCAGTTAGAGCCATGCGTATTTGCAAACGCAGATCTGAGTTTATCAGAAAGGGACGTAAGCGTTTCTTTCTGTCTCTGCTGCCTAATAGAAAATACATTTCTGTCCATTCTATTGCAAGGTGGATTCAATTAACTATCTGTACTGCTTATGAAAAATTATCTTCAACTCAGCAGTCTGTGCTTAAGATTTCGGCGCATGAAGTAAGAGCGCTGTCTACATCTTGGGCTTATGCTAATAGTGTTGCTATTACCGATTTGATGAAGGCTGCGTATTGGTCTCAGCCTTCCACGTTCACAAATTTTTATCTTAGAAATATTGAGTCCATTTCTGGCGTCCTGCATTGTGTAGGTCCATTATCTGTTGCTCAGAATGTCATCCACTAAACAGTTGCAGCTATAGTTATGCAGGCTTTCTGTTCCGGTAGTGACTCTGTCCTGCTGCCCTCTTCGTTCTGGGGTATTTGACCCAGAGCAAGGGAAGGGGGGGGGGGGGATGGTGTTCCCTTATATCACCTGCTTTATAATGAAAAGCAAGGGAATACCTCCTCTGGAGTCAGTAATTCCGAGTTGGTACCAGGATGGTTTTAAAGTGTAAAGCTAATGTCTATCTCATTTATCTAATATTTTTAAAGTGTAGCTTGGTGTGAAGCATTTGTATATGTCACGTGTCATACGATATGCAATCCTCGGACACTTTTAATGAGTATAAAGAGTCTCATTCTCTGGACTATCTTTATTTATTGGCTTTCCTTTAAAAAGATTAGTATAATGGGTTATACTGGATGTTAATAGCGATCATTGATGTTATTGTGCTCAATTACTGAATGGTATTGTGTCTTTCTTTTTTGGTACAAACAAGAAAGATACATGTAAAACCTGTTCTCCTCTTCTCCTTGAGGGGATAATTCTGTTTACATGTAATTGAGTCCATTGGATTTTCCTTCATGTCCTAGGCCCTCCAGCCTTTTTTCTGTTCAGCTAAATCTGGGTCATTGGTACAGTATAAAAATGTTAAAACAGTTATAGTAATTTATATATTTTTTGTACTTACCAGTGACCCAGATGGGGATGGCCCACCCATGAGTTGGGAACTCATACCTCCCCGCTGTTTACATAACACTTACCAGGCACTGGTTGTAAGAATGAGGATGTGGCTTCCTTGACACTGCGCATGTCTTTATCAGCAGACATCTAATTTTTGGATTTTGATGCAAATTTTGGGGATTGAGGGCAAAATTTGTGTTTTGCCCTAGAATATAAGAGTTAGCACCAGCTAAGTCTGGGTTATTGGTAAGTATAAAAAATATATAAATTACTATAAATTTTTTAACTTTTCTAAGATCATGCCAACATTGAATGTATTATTCTCATTTATGAATTAGTCTATTCAGAACTTTAGATGAACGGACAGACTCTCAGTGCAATAAATATATGACTTATTTATATTTTTCTCTGCATAATAAATACAAAATAAATCATTACACATTGTGAGGATGGAAATCCACAAATGATGACTGTAATGATGAATTATCTCAGTAATATGTAAATGAATTTGGCAAGTTTGCTTCAAATTTATCACCAGACTACAGGAAAATGATTAAATACCTGTTAACCCTTTACCTAATGAATCGGTCGCATCCACCCGCATAATATACAAATTCAGCAATAGACAAAAAAATAATTTTCAAAACATTTCAACTAAACCATTTTGTGACCCCCTCATTAGAATGATCTCTTTCCAATGAAGGGGTCTCTTGATATGGTTTTGTTGGAATTTTTTGAAAAATTGTATAAAATATAATTAAATTAACAAATTTTGGTATCATGTGCATTGGGTAAAGGGTTCATGGAAGACTCCTGTTAGTTGAATGTATAGGGTTTCACTTTACCAGTATACTGCTACTCATTTCTGAAGCTTCTTGTACTGAAAATGAATATTTTATTATTTGGAACATCCCAATATTTATCCCATTTCATAATGTAATTATTTTTTTCGTTTTTTTTAAATATTTTTAGGTCCAGCTGAATTGGTTGACACACCCGAAGGTTATGAACCCAAACACTGGGAATACCAATCAGTAAGATTTGACGTTGATGGCAATTATTATCTCATATGTAGTGATGATCTTACAGGTCTGGAAATAAAACCTGATTGTTTAGGTTACTTGGGAGTTATGTCAATTGTAAAATATGTTAACGCAATATAGGTTATGATAAAACAACACAGAATAAATTAGCTTCCTAATCCCACATGTTTTGCCAGGCAGATATGACAATCTTTCGAAACAAAGTTGACTCGAAGGTTGCACATTGCATCCACATAAGAACAGAGTGGCATGCTGTTAAACCTTAACAGAACTTCCATCAAAAGCAAGGTCACGCGTTATTTGTTGCTTTTTATTTTTACTGAAATTATGTCAAGATGTAAACAACATTACTTGTGTGGTAAAAACAGAGAAATCGGAAAAGCGTTACGATTCTTTTTTCCTGTAGGTTACCACCATGTTATATAGCATAACCTGCTAACAGGTTACGATATGAGCTCTTTTTATTTTCAGGCCTGATCTTGTTTGAAATGGCTGGAGAATGTGACATCATTACTAGCAAATTGTTATGCATCAAAAAAGATGCCTACATATTCACTAAATTCCTTATCATTATAATAACCATTGATGGTTTAATTCCCACTGAAACAATCTACTGCCTGCTCTTGTACTTTGAAGATATAATTAAAATTTCTGTATAAAATTCTCGCATGACAACTCTAACATTTATGAACCAGTTTCTGTGGAACTTCTCTGACCTGATCACTGACAAGTTAACCGTAAAGGCCTATTTCCCACTTTTCCGACCTTAGAACAGGTGCCCTTAACATGCCATCATTAGGCGGTCCTTCTGACAATAGATAAATTACCTAAGCAGTGGTTGCCTTAACAGGCAGCCAGGACTTAATTAGAAATCCAAGTGTCAAGATTTCACGGTAACGATCGTTACCGGTAGTGTGTCGGTGCCATGGTCACAAAATGACGGAACCGAAATATCGTTACCCACTCAATCTGTCACTAAAGACATTGAAACATTTGTTGTTGAAAGAAATGCTCATAAGAGCTGCTCATTGGTGAACAATCATTACTGTGATAGAAATGAAATGCTGTTTACATCGAATACAGAAACATGTTGAAGTGGGAAAAACACGTGTGTACCATTTGCACACGTTAGACATTTCAAGCAATAACATTCTCGGAATGAGTAAAGTGCGGGACCCTTAAGCTGAAGTGAATGTGATTGGCTCATTCTGTAAACATCTTGACGTTTTTTTTCGTCAGTAACATTATCACAGGTAATTTCATTGTGTGTCTGAGAATTGTTTTAAGTATGATAAAATAACAAGCGCCTGTGTTCAATATATGTTGAAAACTGAAAAGCAGTTTTTTGAACAAAGGTATCATGGCGTTATAGTATCTAAAACAATAAATATATATTAAAAAATCAACATCCCAATAACCTCTGTTTGGTATCTATCGTGCCGGGGGTAATTCCCTTCACTCCGGACTGTTAATATAGGAGGCCGAAACGTCTCGGGGCCAAAATGTCCCAATATCATTTCATAATAACTTACAAGTATATCAATGTATGCAGGCAGTTTTATCTAGGAGGGAAACGTGTCTGAAATCTAAAAATCTACGAATGATATAAAATTCCCTCGATTCGGAAAAACTTCAAAAAGGTTCCCATAACTGCTAACAGACGGTACCTAAATTTCGATACCGGCAGGTTCTGTGTCTCTTGAACCACGGAAACGATTTTTCGGTTCTGTTGACGTCTGAAATCCTGATACTTGGAAATCACTGCTAAGCCATTAGACATATAGATACTGTGGAATGGTGGGAATTCAAGACACTTGTACAGGCCCTTAAGGGTTAAAATGTGCATGTTCCAGGATTTTTTATCGGCAGTAAATTTACCAAGTCATTTCCTCTTGAACTTTGATTTTATTACAGATTTTTGTATGAAATTCTTCCCCGTGTTGTGTCCTTGGGCAAGGCACTTTATCTCGGTTGCCTGCGTGGGGACACGATTGCGCCGTGTACTAGGGCATACTGCACATCGATGGTGCACATGTCTTCAACTGCTGTAACCCTGCTTGAGTGGAGATTGAACAGAGTTAGAATGTTGAGGAGCTGACAGTTGCTCATCGATGCTCGGTGGTTCTCTCTGGCTACTCCGGCTATATAAATAAATAAATAGTATGAAATTCTTCAGCATGCAACTTATCTTACATAGATGATTTGATTTTGATGAATCTTTCTATTCATGATTACTTGCTAGTGGACATGTGTATATTTTTATACTGTACCAATGACCCAGACATAGCTGGTGCTAACTCTTAAAAATCTAGGGCCAAACACAAATTTTGCCCCCCAGTCCCCAAAATTTGCATCTAAAACCAAAAGAAATCATGTCCTGAAGGACCTCCATACTTTGCCCTTACTGCGCATGCGCAGTGTCAAGGACGTTCCAAAATTGGCGCCAATTATCATTCTCTGTTTGGCCCTTCATCAGTCAACATCTCACTGATCTTTGTGCTTGTAAATCTCAGTTTAAAGGATGCCAGACACGTAATTATTGGAGAAATGGTGATTCTAAGGAGGATATAGAAGGAGGAGAGGAAAAAGGAGTGACAAAAAATAATCAGGGCTGTACTTAAAATTTTTTATGAAATTATGTTAAGTTGCCTATTTTCGAGGCATGGGCCTGTTGTTGTCATTCTTGCTATAAAGTTGCACTGCTTATTCAGTGTTTCCTCTCCCCTGGTCTTCTAAGTCCCCCCTTGCTATTCTCCCATGCTTTTGGCATATTTTTTAGAAAGATCATTTCTAAATTCTCTTGGGAGAATTAGCTTGGTTGCAGAATGAATTCTGTTATTTTCCCCATGTTTACGTTTTCACCCATGGGTGTATAACGTTGTGTTCTGCATCTACCATCTGATGTTCTGCAGATTCTCCCCTGGGAGTCTCTGTTTTGCATCAGATAGTGTGTAATTTTGATGACTGATTTCGGGCCAGTATTGTCAGTGCCTGGAGTCATGTTTTCTGGTGTTTTTACACTGTTTGTTTACATTGGCAACAGTCTCTTTTGAGGGGGGCTGTTTGCCTTTGGAGTAGTTTATCTCACTATAAGATACATTATTATTATCCGTAAGTGTTGCATTAATTATTTAATTTTAAAATTTTTGATCACACTTAGCCTTGGGATCCATTGGGGCTCAATGTTACTTTTCAGAAACTTGGGCTTCGCTGAAAAAATATTTTTCAAAAATTATTTTGATTTTCAATTGTTTTTTCAATATTAATGGATCGTGTTATTATGTATCTTTGTGTTTAGGGGTTTGTGCGAGTACTAGGACTTGTTGTTGACTTTTCATAATGAAAGGATATTGTTCAAATTGTAATGGGAAGAAATCTTCCTCTGACTTTCATGATCATTGTATTAATTGTTGTCAGTGTACTCGCACTAATCCCTGTTCAATATGTCAATATTGGGATGACAAACATTGGAAACGTGTGTCACGATATGTTGTTAGTGGAGAAAGGGCTATGCTGGCTCTTTCTCCGCAGGGTCACTCTACTCTATCAGTTTCTATTTCAGAAGAACAAGAACAGGGTGATATTTCCATGTTATCTTCCGCAAGTGTGCTTCCGTCGTCACAAATGAATACAGAGCTAGCGGCAAAAGTGCTCATGGACATAAGACAAATGTCGTCCGCTAGCTCGCCCGGTGTAGCGTCCATTCACCGAATGGTTCGGCAGCCGGGTTCGTCCGATGCGGTCCAGGAGGAAATGTTGGGTGATGCGAGCACTATAAACATTCAACGTGCACACCCAGTGACGGCGGATAGTAGGAGAGATCGGAGGAAGCCTTCGAGTCCGGTTCCTAGCTCGTCCAGGTCCAGCCGGGCCACGAGCGAGAGAGGCCCCTCTCTCGTACAACAACATCTGGGACCAGATGTTGTGGTACAAAATGTGTCGCAAGCGGAGCACACGTCCGTCGCTCGGGACGCTCCGTTGTATAGGCAGTCCATTGAGACTGCTCAGGCTTCTTCCTCTCATCAGCGCACACGACCGCACCTTGGCTACGTGACCGCCGATATTCTTCCAGCTTCGCCGATCAGGGATTCTTCGGCGACCAGGTCACGCCATCCGGTAGCCAGGGACACGAGGCCGGTTGACTCCGAACGTTCGCATAGGAAGAGTATGCGGGAGTCACTAGATGCGGAGCTGCCCTCGGCGAAGCAGCGAAAG
Source organism: Pictodentalium vernedei (assembly GCA_031216915.1). Lineage (NCBI taxonomy): Eukaryota > Metazoa > Mollusca > Scaphopoda > Dentaliida > Dentaliidae > Pictodentalium > Pictodentalium vernedei. Next base: position 259,746,789 of record CM062290.1, on the reverse strand, counting down.
ACTGCGCCTCTGCAGGCCTCGATGTTGGACGTGCTTGTTCAAATAGCACAACTTATCGCAGCATCCCAGCAACCGACAGAAACGGTGTCGGATCGGGAATTATGCGACGGCGCTGGGTCGGTACGCTCCGCCGAAGCATCGGGTGCGGACGACCGGGAGCATCATGAGGTCCGACCGGATGGTGAAAGGGATACGGATGACTTGGAGCTATCCCTTTCGGAACAACATAAAGCTGCCGTGGACTTCATCCGGCGCTTTCTTCCTCAGGTTGTTCCGTCGGGCCAGACTGCTGCGGTACCGGACAAGAGAATTATAGCGTCATTGGACACTGATTTCTTTGAGCGGTTCAGGGACATCGCTCCCGAGTTTCCATCTCAGTCCAATAATGTCACAAGAACATTTGAATTATTGAACGACGCTATATTCAAACTTGCTTCCAAAACAGGAAAAGCGGGTTTCTTGTCCGCCAATGCTCTTAACCTGCCTTTCATTAATGCAAGGAATAAATTCGATACGGCAGGACAGGGTATCCCGAGAGTTCCTCTGCGTATGGACGACGAGGCGGAAGACTTAGAATTATCATTACCGTCGTCTACGTCTATTCCAACCGCGGTGTTGGAGACGACTATTTCGTCTAACAGAGCCAGTTTAGATGCTTTATCTTACGCAGACCACCTTACTAAGGCGTTATCACTGCGTCTTCAAGGGAAAGAATTCCAGGATATACAATCCTCTTTAAGACTTCTTTCAAGGGCAGCTTATTCCACGTGTAACTCCGCCCTTTCAGTGGCAAACCTGGAGTTGGTTAGACGTGACGCAGCCCTAGCTACATCCACACTCGTGGATAGTAAGGTGAAGAACTCTCTCAGAGTCGCTTCGGTCTCCGGAGAACTTCTCTTCGACGGCAAGCTTTCTGCAATTTACGATAAAATTACTAAGAAAGCTTCGGATTCTCTGCTGTTTAAATCTGCTTCTAAGAAGTCGGACACGGCAGATAAGAGTAAGACAGGCACTTCTGGGTCTAATGCGCCCAAGAGAGGTTCCTATAGAGGTTCCGGTGCGTCCTCTTGGTCTTATTCAAGAGACCGTCAAGGCAGCGACTCACGTGCGGGACGTCCTTCGGGCCAGGACTACCGGTCGGACGCCCCGAGGTCGACGAGACGAGGTGCGGGTCGCGGAGGACGTGGTTTCTCCTCCCGCAGGCCTCGCAGGTCCAGGAGGTGATGGCTTCAACCTCTATCGCGTGCCGGTTGGTGGAAGGTTGTCGAGTTTTCCACAAGAGTGGGCGTCGATTACGGACGACCCTTGGGTGAGAGGGGTGATTTCGGAAGGTCTAAAGATATCCTTCAAGCGAAAGCCTCCATTAACTCGAAGTCCAAAATGGACTCAACTTCCGTCAAATCTGCAGAAAAGAGACGCTCTGTTATCAGAGGTGCAGTCTCTTTTAAGGAAGAACGCGGTAGAGGTCGTAGAAAACCAGGAAACACCGGGATTCTACAGCCATCTGTTTCTGGTTCCGAAACCAGACGGCTCGTTCCGTCCAGTCATAGATTTGAGCTGGATAAACAAGCTGATCGTCGCTCCGAAGTTTTATATGGAGACGATTCGTTCGGTCAGAGCGAGTATTCGGGTGAACGATTATGCAACAAGCATAGATCTCAAAGATGCGTACTTTCACGTCATGGTACATCCGACATTCAGAAAGTATCTACGCTTCGCAGTCCTAGGAGTGGTGTATCAATTCCGGGCGATGTGCTTCGGATTGAACCTAGCACCCTGGGCTTTCACTCGGATAATGAACTCGGTAATGATGTATTTCCGAGCTCATTCGTCTGCGGTAACGTCGGCCTACCTGGACGACATTCTTCAGAGGTACGGCAATGAGTTAACGCTTCAGAACGATGTGCAGAATCTGCTTCTATTGCTCCGACGTCTCGGTTTTATAATAAACGAGGAGAAGTCGGATCTGGTGCCGTCCAAGTCATTCACACATCTGGGCATGAGCTTCGAGACGCACAACAATCTTGTTTGTCTGCCGTTAACCAGAGCGAAATTAGTCAGTTGTTACGCTCGCTATTGTCTGCACGCAGACAAAGTCACAGCGAGGGAGTTCATGAGACTGATAGGTCTGTGCGGAGCCGCTGCGGATCTCATTCCGATGGGGCGGTTACGCACGCGTCCTCTCCAAATTTTCTTGACTCAGAATTGGAGTGTGAAAATTCATTCGCTCGACATAGAAGTTCTCTTGTTAAATCAAGTGAAACGAGAGATTCAGACTTGGGCAAACATACAGTGGTTAACTCAGGGAGTTCCGCTGCAGTTGCCGGATCCGAGTTTTACCATTATGACGGATGCCAGTCAAACAGGTTGGGGTGCATCATTGATCCCAACGGATTCGAGATGCCAGGGTCTTTGGGATCCGCAATTCCTGGGCAAGCACATAAGCATCAAGGAAATGATGTCAATTTGGCTTGCATTACGTCATTGGATGGACTTTATTCACAATGCTCATGTCCAAATCCTATCCGACAATACGACAGTAGTGGCATATATACGGAATCAGGGAGGCACTCATTCAGTTCCGTTGTTCAATCTAACGGAAAGAATCCTTCTGTTTGCTCTAGAACATCAAGTTCTACTTTCGGTCCGTCATATACCGAGTCGTCTGAACGTACTAGCAGACTCCCTTTCACGAAAGGGTCGCTTGTTGCCGTCGGAGTGGACTCTCAACAAACAAGTATTCAATCAGATTTGCTACCAATGGGAACGGCCAATGATAGACTTATTTGCGACACATCTCAACAATCAGTTGCAGACGTATGTGTCTCCGTGTCCGGATCCAAGAGCATTTGCAGTAGATGCTCTGTCGATCCCTTGGGATGGAATGATAGGATATGCGTATCCTCCAGCGCCGTTAATTCAGCAAGTATTGCTAAAGATAAAACAATCTCAATGCAAGATTCTGTTGGTAGCATCTCTGTCTCCACAGAGACCTTGGATAAATCTACTCAGGTGTCTGTTGTGGGACCTACCGCGAAAGCTTCCTCCACGGGAGGATCTTCTTTCGCAGGGGAAACTGCGTCAACTTCATCACAACCCGCAAAGTCTCAACCTTCACGTTTTTCTGTTGTGCGGTCCTTCTTGCATGGCAAGCACTTTACAGGACGAGCAGTGGACGCAATTTCTAACTGTAGGAGGACCTCCTCTTCGCTAAACTATGCGGCTAAGTGGAAGGTTTTTCGTCGTTGGTGTAGGGATCATTCTGTTGATATTTTTGATCCCTCCATACCAGACATTGCAAACTTTCTAGTATACTTGTTTGACGAAATCAAACTGCAGCCTGTTACTATTAAGGGTTATAGGTCTATGTTATCTGATACCTATGCACATCATGATAGTTTACAAATTGGATCTAATGTCTCTTTATCTAAGTTAGTTAGAAACTTCTCGATAAATAGACCCAGAACTCTTAGGTTAATTCCTAAGTGGAATTTAGCTTGGGTTCTTCTTAAACTGAAGGAAAAGCCATTTGAACCTCTTGGGACAGTAGATTTCAAATTCTTGTCTTATAAGACAGCTTTTCTCTTAGCTTTCTCTTCTGCTAGAAGAGTCAGTGAGCTTCATGCACTGTCGGTGGATGATTCTCACTATCGTAGTGTCGGGAACACTATCACCTTCACTACTAATGTGGGATTTTTAGCTAAGAATCAGGCTCCTAATAAATATCCGGAACCTATTGTTATTAAGGCCCTTCCGTCTTCAGACGGGCGTAGGCCTTTACTCTGTCCTGTTAGAGCGTTACGTATCTATAAACAGAGATCTCAGTTTATCAGAAAGAGACGAAAACGTTTCTTTCTGTCTCTGATGCCTAATAGAAAGGACATTTCGGTCCATTCTATTGCTAGATGGATTCAATTAACTATCCGTACTGCTTATGAAAATTTATCTTCTTCTCAGCAGTCTGTGCTCAAGATTTCGGCTCATGAAGTAAGAGCTCTTTCTACATCTTGGGCTTACGCTAATAGTATTGCTATTACGGATTTAATGAAGGCTGCTTATTGGTCTCAGCCATCCACATTCACGAATTTTTATCTCAGAAATATTGAGTCCATTTCTGGAGACCTGCATTGTTTAGGTCCGTTATCTGTTGCTCAGAATGTCGTCTTCTAAACAGTTGCAACTATAGTTATGCAGGCTTTCTGTTCCGGCAGTGACTCCGTCCGGCTGCCCTCTTCGCTCTGGGCTATTTGACCCAGGGCAAGGGGAAGGGGGGGGGAGGGAGGGTGTTCCCTTAGGTCACCTGCTTTATAGTGAAAAGCAAGGGAATGCCTCCTCCGAAGTCAGTATTTCTGAGTCGTTTCCGGGATGGTTTTAAAGTGTAATATTAATGTTAAAAATTCATTCATGTCATATTTTTAAAGTGTAGCTCGGTGTGAAGCATTTGTATATGGCAAGTGTCAAACAGGCGTTAATATACAATCCTCGGACACTTTTAAAGAATATAAAGAGTCTCAATTCTCTGGACTAACTTTATTTATTGGCTTACTTTAAAAATAATTAGTATAAAGGGTTATACTGGATGTTAATAGAGAACATGAATGTTATTGTGCTCAATTATGAAGGGTATTGTATCTTTCTAATTTAACATAAAATAAAAAAGATACATGTAAAGCCTAATACTCCTTTTCTCCTTGAGGGGTTGACTCTATATTATATAGTTGAGCTTATTGGAGTTTCCTCTATGTCCTAGGCCCTCCAGCCTTTTTACTATTCAGCTATGTCTGGGTCATTGGTACAGTATAAAAATGTTAAAAAATCTATAGTAATTTATATATTTTTTATACTTACCAATGACCCAGACGGGGATGGCCCTCCCAGGAGTTGGGAACTCATACCTCCCCGCTGAGTACATAGCGCTGACCATGCACTGCTTGTAAGAATGATAATTGGCGCCAATTTCGGAACGTCCTTGACACTGCGCATGCGCAGTAAGGGCAAAGTATGGAGGTCCTTCAGGACATGATTTCTTTTGGTTTTAGATGCAAATTTTGGGGATTGGGCGGCAAAATTTGTGTTTGGCCCTAGATTTTTAAGAGTTAGCACCAGCTATGTCTGGGTCATTGGTAAGTATAAAAAATATATAAATTACTATAAATTTTTTAATTTTTCAGAATTTTCAAAGTGCAATAATGTTGACCAGTTTATCTTCCCCTGAACTGAAATTTAATACAGATTTCGATGTGAAATCTGTGGGTGCTTAACTCCTACACAAATTTACATTTCTCAACTGATTTTCATGAAACCTCTCAGACAGGTACATAAGCAATTGTTTGTCTGCATTTTTCAAAATTCTGAAGCCCCCCCCCCCCCCCCCCCCCCCCCCCCCCCACCACCACATTGAAAGATGCTTTCTAGAAAGCCAGAAGTGGGGGTTATTAACCCTTCACTCAACATGGCATGCTAAACTGGCCAGCGCTATTGACAAAAATCACCATTCCATTTTCATTATTTTTTTTATTTTTTGTCTCTAAAAAATAACTTGTGGCCCCCTCATTGGAACAAGCTCGCTGAGCTTGTTTTAATGAGTGGTCATAAGCAATATCTTTGATGCAATAAAGCAAAAAAATTATTCAAGAATTTTTTGCGCAAGTTTTGTCCTCCTTTTTTGTTAAGTAAAGGGTTAATCACCTTGAGTAGTTCTGGTATTATTTGCTACAGTACCCATAGAGTGAATTGGTCGTTGGCAACCCAGCACTTACCTACACACTTACTGGTTGCACCTCTATACAGCTGAGAACCCTAACAAGTGAATTTGTAGTTGACCAGATGACTGGGCAAACCACTTAGCAGTCTCTTATCTGAAAATTTGGGTGCGCAGTGGCTCAGTGGTAGACTGTTGGACTTCTATGCTAGAGGTCCCGAGTTCGATCCCCGTCCGGGACGACCCGCATTGTGTCCTTGAGCAAGGCACTTTATCCTGGTTGCCTACATGGGGGCACGATGACATATATATGACAGTATATACTATGGCATACTGCACATCAATAGTGCATATGTCTTCAACCGCTGTAACCCTGCTTGAGCGGAGCTTGAACAGAGTTAGAATGTGGAGCTGACAGTTTCTTGCTGATGCTCAGTGGTTCTCTCTAGGTTCTCCGGATTCCTCCACGCGTAAAACTGCCACGGTCACGATTAGCCATTGTGCATAAGTATGTGACCTTAAACACAATAAATAAATCTGAAAATTTGCTTCTTGGTTTCAAAAGTGAGTTAGTGACCTATTATTAGCTTAACTTGGTGAGCCGTCATGTGACCAAAATTCCTTTAGCAAAGTCTACGAGTTATATTTATGAAGGGATTTCATTGTAACTTGATAGGATAATTTTGGAATAATGTCACTGTAACTTGGTAATTTTGTTTGAAATACATTAACTGTGAGGGCCACATTAACCCACCCCTTAATTCTTTAGTACAGTCTACTCCTCAAATTGTTTTTATTGAAAATAGCATACAGGGAACAGAAATTAAAATATTCTCAATTTTCACAATTCTTGTCGTATTTCATAATCCTTTCATAAACATTGAACATTACCCTTTTCATCAAACACAACACACAGTCAAGTTAAGCAATAATGTCATTGACACTTTCATTTTTCTCCTTTTGCTTCAAAATGAGTTTTGAAGAATTTGGATTAATTTAAATACATATCCACAATAGAATGGGGGGAGGGGGGGATGGATCAGTGGGCACTTTTTAATTTTTTTTGTGCATTCATGCTTCAAATTGAGTTTTGAGAATTGTGACTGATCTTATTTTTTTTTTAAATTCAGCAATGGAGAGAGGATGGTGGTATTGTGTTGTTAGCTTAACTTAACAAAGTCAAGATAAGCTATTGCCATCATGCGTGCGGAAGTCTGTTAGTCTGTGAGACTGTAAGTCTCTGTCTGTTCACATTTTCCTTTAGCACAGGCTACATCCCATAGTTCTTGTCCGATTGTCACAAAATTTCATATGCAGGTTTGAGGTCATGTCTGGATGAGAATGTACCCGTTTGGTCACGATTGATCAACCATGATGGCTGCCCGAGCCCAAAACCCAAAAACTTTTACCACAGTCTACAGGTCATATTTAATATGGAGGGAGTTCATTGTAACTATTCAGGATGACTCCATATGATGTCTAGATGAGAACTTCCCCATTTGGTCTTGATCTATGAACCGTGACGGCTGCCCGAGCCCAAAACCTTCAGCACAATCTATAGTTCATATTTATGGTGGGATTTCATTGTAAGTTGGTAGGATGACTCCATATAATGCCCAGATAAGAATGTCCCCTTTTAGTTTAAACAATATTTATTTCCAGAGTTTAAAAAAAAGTTACACAAATCGAGTATGGTAATGATACACATGTCAGCGAGCACAAAACATTAATGGAAATGGATTCTGCAACAATCTGGTAGCTTATACTAGGCTGTTTCCTTATAGATAAGTCGTTTATTAGAAAAAAAAATAAGATCAGTCACAATTCTCAAAACTCAATTTGAAGCATGAATGCACAAAAAAAATTAAAAAGTGCCCACTGATCCATCCCCCCCCCCCCATTCTATTGTGGATATGTATTTAAATTAATCCAAATTCTTCAAAACTCATTTTGAAGCAAAAGGAGAAAAATGAAAGTGTCAATGACATTATTGCTTAACTTGACTGTGTGTTGTGTTTGATGAAAAGGGTAATGTTCAATGACGACGATGATACAAGTCGATGGCTTGGTGCAGGCGCATAGGGCTTTGTATAAACTTATGTATTGTCAGTGATTTATTGATGCCTTGGGGATGAAGTGAGCCATTATATTCCTTCTAAAAACACAAAGCTGCACGTACCTGCAACCAAGTCACGGTTTCTTAGGAATACGTATAAACAGTTGTACTTTGGATTTAAACATTGTGTAGGATAATGATGGAGTATGGTGGAAAGGTTTTGGTATCTAGACTGTTTCGGTGTTTGTAATAGTTGGTTGGGTGGAACGCCTGCATGTAGATAGGCAGTGTGATTAATTGACGCGGGAATGCCAGTCAGTCACGGAAAGTCGACCCTCATGGTTGATACCGTACATATTTCTAGGATTGGGTTTCATAGAGCGCATATGGCCGAGGCGGTTACTTGGTAAAGACTATAGACACTACCAAGCTTGTTTCCTAAAAAAGATCAAGAGTTAAACCAACAGTTCAGACTGCGAGGGCACCGCCGTTGGTAATTAAATTCTCGAATGAGCATGCAGTCGTACATTTATCTGCGAGTATGCACACCCAGATGCATGCGCTCGTGTCGCACACTGTACAGCCACACATCTGTGTCTACAGATATGTAGTTGTGCAACACACAGTAGACGCATATAAGCAATGTCTTCTTTTGGTCGTGATTGGTCAGCTGTGACGGCTACAGGGGCCTGAAGCCTGAAAACCTTTAGCACAGTCTACAGGTCATATTTATGAAGGGATTTCATTGTAACTTGGTAAGATGACTCCAGATAATGTCTAGATGAGAACGTCCCCTTTTGGTCACGATCATTCAACCATGACTGCTGCCCAAGCCCAAAACCCTGAAAACCTTGAGCACAGACTACAGGTCATATTTATGAAGGGATTTCATTGTAACAACATGGTAGGATGACTCAGTATAATGTCTAGATGAGGACGTCCCCCTTTTGGTTGCAATCGGTCAACCGTGATGGCTACACAGGCCCGAAAACCTTTAGTGCAATGTACAAGCTGTATTTATGAAAGGAATTTCATTGTAACTTGACAGGCTGACTCATTTTGGAATAACATTACTGTAACTTGGTAATTTTGGTCGACATACATTAACTATGAGGGTCATATTAACCCACCCCTCAGTTCTTTAGTACAGTCTGCACCTCAAATTTTTTTTTATTGAAAACATAGCATACAGGAAACAGAAATTAACATATTTTCAATTATTGCAATTATTGCAATTCTTGTCGTATTTTATAATCCTTTCATAAACATTGAACATTATCCTTTTCATCAAACACAACACACAGTCAAGTTAAGCTACAGCGTTATTGACACTTTCATTTATTTTTTTCTTGTTTTTTAAAATAAGTTTTGAAAGATTAAAAGAGATTGTATGGAAAGGATTTTGATTGCTTTTATGTAAAACTTAACTTTTAATACCTTAAATGCTTTATGTACACAATATTTTGTAATTCATTACCATTCTTTTTACAGTATTTCTGTAATTACTGTTCTGTGTTGAAGTACAGTACACATGAGGAAGGTGGCGTTGCGCTAACCGGTTCTCGTAAGATCACCGAAGTTAAGCAATGTTGAGTCCGGTGAGTCCTTGGATGAGTTACCATCTGAGCTATCGATTCGGACTCCCGTGTTGTGTCCTTGGGCAGGGCACTTCACCCTTATTGTCCACATGACGCCGTGTACTAAGGCATACTGCACATCGATTGTGTGCATGTCTTCAACCAATCTAACCCTGCCTATGCTGCAGTGCAGAGTTACGATGTTGGGGAGCTGGCAGCTGCTCGTCGTTGCTCGGTGCTTCTCTCCGGCTTCCTCCACCCGTAAAACTGTCACAGACACGATACGACCTTGGCTGTTAATGTGTCATTAAACCCTAACAAATAAATAAATAAATGATACATGAGGAACTGTCCATAAACAATGGCAGTTACTCCGACGGGAAACACAGCACCTTTTGGGTCAATTTGTTTATTTTAACATTGATCATACCTTGTGGAAATTCTTTAGTTTATTGGGGTGGGAGAATGGAGATCAAGTAAACCCCCCCCCCCCCCCCCTCCCCCGAGACATTAGGTTTTGTGTCTGGTTTGCACTCAGAGAAACAACATTTTGCAGTCGATTTGTTTATTTGAACATTAATCATATGTGATGCAAAATTTGTTAGTTTATTGGGGTGGGGGAATAGGAATCAAGTAAACCCGTTATGAGCCATTATGTTTTGTGTCTGGTTTGCAATCAAGAAGAACAACATTTTGCATTCGATCTTCTGTCATCAACAACGCCTGTGACAACAGAATACAAAAATTATTATAATGCTTTCACTTTTTAGCTCACCTGAGCAAAGCTCAAGGGAGCTTTACTAATCGCTTTCTGTCCGTCGTCCGTCCGCCGTCCTCTGGCATAAACTTTACAAAACCAACTTCTCTGAAGAAACCACTCGCCCAATATTTTTCAAACGTTGGGTAAATGTTTATTACCTAATGTCAATTCAGATTTGTTCAAATGAAGTTGCCCCTCCTCCTGGGTGGGGCCACACCCCCCAAGGGGCACCAAAATCTTTGAAAATCTTCTCTTGAACCAGCAGTAGCAGAGACTTTATATTTGGTATGCAGCTTCCTTTTGAGGTGTAGAATCAAGTTGTTCCAGAAAAGTTTGAGGGGCAATATTTGGGGACTTTATGGGAGGGGCAAGAATTTTGGCCACACCTAAAATTTCTATTTTCTGAACTGCGAGGTCGATTTGAACCAAATTTGATATGAGATGGTAATGGATCATAAGTAGTTGATTGATGCAAAAAAAATTTTTCTCGCCCCGTGGGAACCTCGGGAGGTAAAAATAGGAAAAACCTTAAAACTCCCATATCTCCAAAACTACACGGCACAGAGAATTCTTATGTTGTATAAAGCTTACTTTTAGCCAGAAGAATAGAATGGTTAAAAAAATCCCTATCGTTTTGATCACAAGGTACTTTTTTCAGGACTTTGAAAAAGTGCTGAGTCAGCACTTTTTAACACTGTAGGCAATGGGAAAAACATTAAAGAATCTTCTTCCCCAGATCCAGCAGGCAGAATCTTTTGATATTTGGTATGCAACATTGTAGGGTGGAGCTGATTCAAGTTTGTTCAAATCGGCCACCTGGGTTCATATTTGGGCTCAGTATAGGAGCCCGATTTCGAACTTAGTGCATTTCAGGCAAATTTCTTAAAAAATCTTCTCCAGATCCAGCAGGCAGAATCATTTCATATTTGGTATGCAACATTGTGGGGTGGATCTGATTCAAGTTTGTTCAAATCGGCTCCCTAGATTCATATTTGGGCTCACTATAGAAGCTCGAAATCGAACTTAGTGCATTTCAGGCAAATTTCTTAAAAATCCTCTCCGGATCCAGCAGGCAAAATCTTTTCATATTTGGTAAGCAACATTGTGGGGTGGATCTGATTCAAGTTTGTTCAAATCGGCCCCCTGGGTTTATATTTGGGCTCAGTATAGGAGCCCATTTTTGAACTTAGTGCATTTCAGGCAAATTTCTTAAAAAATCTTCTCCAGATCCAGCAGGCAGAATCTTTTGATATTTGGTATGCAACTTTGTGGGGTGGATCTGATTCAAGTTTGTTCAAATTGGCTCCCTAGATTCATATTTGGGCTCACTATAGAAGCTCGAATTCGAACTTAGTGCATTTCAGGCAAATTTCTTCAAATATCTTCTTCTCCAGATCCAGCAGGCAGAATCTTTTCATATTTGGTATGCAACATTGTGGGGTGGAGCTGATTCAAGTTTGTTCAAATCAGCTCCCTAGATTCATATTTGGGCTCACTATAGAAGCCCGAATTCGAACTTGGTGCATTTCAGGCAAATTTCTTAAAAAATCTTCTTCTCCAGATCCAGCAGGCAGAATTTTTGATATTTGGTATGCAACATTGTGGGGTGGATCTGATTCAAGTTTGTTCAAATCGGCTCCCTAGATTCATATTTGGGCTCACTATAGAAGCTCGAATTCGAACTTAGTGCATTTCAGGCTAATTTCTTCAAATATCTTCTTCTCCAGATCCAGCAGGCAGAATCTTTACAAATTTGGTAAGCAACATTGTGGGGGTGGATCTGATTCAAGTTTGTTAAAACGCCCCCTCCCACTCCCCTCCCCCCCCCCCCCCCCCACCCGGTTTATATTTGGGCTCAGTATAGGAGCCCAAATTTGAACTTAGTGCATTTCAGGCAAATTTCTTAAAAAATCTTCTCCAGATCCAGCAGGCAGAATCTTTTGATATTTGGTATGCAACATTGTGGGTGGATCTGATTTAAATTTGTTCAAATCGGCTCCCTAGATTCATATTTGGGTTCACTATAGAAGCTCGAATTCGAACTTAGTGCATTTCAGGCAAATTTCTTCAAAATCTTCTCCAGATCCAGCAGGCAGAATCTTTTCATATTTGGTATGCAACATTGTGGGGTGGAGCTGATTCAAGTTTGTTCAAATTGGCCCCCTGGATTCATATTTGGGCTCACTATAGAAGCCCGAATTCGAACTTAGTGCATGTCAGGCAAATTTCTTCAAAAATCTTCTTCTCCACATCCAGCAGGCAGAATCTTTTGATATTTGGTATGCAACATTGTGGGGTGGATCTGATTGAAGTTTGTTCAAATCGGCCCCCTGGGTTTATATTTGGAGCCCAAATTTGAACTTAGTGCATTTCAGGCAAATTTCTTTGAAAATCTTCTTCTAAAGATCCAGCGGGCAGAATCTTTTGATATTGGGTATGCACCATGCTTTGGGGGGGGGGGGGGGGGGGATTCAAGTTTGTCCCTGGCCAAGTCCCTGGGTCCATATTTGGGCTCACTGTGGTAGCCCAAATTATAACTTAGTTCAAAATGAGGAATTTTCTTTAAAAATCTTCTTCAGATCCAGCAGTCGGAATGTTTTGATATTTGGTATGCAGCATCCTTAGGGGGGTGAGATTCAAGTTTGTTCAAGCCATGTCCCTAGGTCCATATTTGGTCTCACTGTGGGAGCTCGAATTGTAACTTAGTTCAAAATGAGGAATTTTCTTTAAAAATCGTCTTCTTCAGATTCAGCAGTCGGAATGTTTTGATATTTGGTGTGCAGCATCCTTAGGGGGGTGAGATTCAAGTTTGTTAAAGCCAAGTCCCTGGGTTCATATATGGGCTCCCTGTGGGAGCCTGAATTATAACTTAGTTCAATATGAGGAATATTCTTTAAAAATCTTTTTTTTTAGATCCACTGGTCAGAATCTTTGGATATTTCGTATAAGCTTTTCTTAGGAGGAACAGATGCAACTTGTTGAAATCAATTCTCTGGGTTGATATTTAGGCTACTAAGTCAAGGGAGCGCCCTCAGGCCCCTTGGAGCCTCTTGTTTAGCTCACCATGACAAAGTCAAGCTGAGCTAATCTCATCGCTCTCTGTCTGTCGTCTGTCCGTCTATCCGTTGTCCATCCATCGTCCGTCAACACCATATTTTGGTCTTCTCCTCCAAAAATCACTGGACTAATTCTAGTGACAGTTTGTGTGAGTGATGGTCCTAAAGGGGCATTGCAATTTTGTTCAACTCAACATGCCCAGCCCCATAGGGAGGGGGGTGGGAGAAAATGCTCCAAAATATTTTTTAAATCTTCTTCTCATGAACCAGTGGGTACAATGACTTGATATTTGTTATGGAGCTTCCTTTTGAGGTGTAGAATCAAGTTTGTTCAAACGAAGTTCATGAAGCAATATTTGGCTTTGTAATGGGAGGGGTAAGATTTTTGGTCCCGCCCAAAATTTCTTTTTTCTGAACCGATGGTCTGATTTGAACCAAATTTGATATGTGGTATTATTGGGTCATAAG